>RJWM01036022.1:0-18463 GCA_004363535.1 Dasyprocta punctata | reverse complement strand
TTGAAACATTATCAAATTAAATGCATTTCCCATTCATTCTTCAGGTTCCTAGGACACAGTGGTATACAAGATACATTACTAAATCATATACTAGTTTACAGCTTGCTTTTGTTTATTTTATAATTAGTCATTAAATACATACCTCTCTGGCCCCTACTAATTAATTTCTAGCCAGTTCAATGCCAAGGGCTATGTCTTAAACTCTCTTTGTATCTCCTATAGCAGATAGCACAATGGGAATCTTAATAAATATTTCCTGGGTGTCGGAGTTAAGGGTAATCATTTCCTGTGGAATGGTGGTTCCCAAATTTAGAAGGTCCTTTATATTAGCATGTACATGTATATTCACCAAATAGGTTACTGTACTGAAGTTAATACCACAGAATCCAGTAAATTGGTGTTTATCACTTAAAAATAACTTTTCTGTTAGTACAGTTTGATTACAACAGTGTTAGGATAATAGTTTTGCTGTACTTTCTTTATAATAAAATATAAAATAAATATGTCCTATTATAAATTAGTAACTACTACTTTTCCTATACTGATAATAGTTAACATTTTTACTATACCCATTCCAATTCCAGGCACAGCTGTAAGTACCTTGTATTAATAATTGTGAATTTGAATTTAATCTTTTTACTCGTGTATGTTTATGATGCATAATAGTTACACTTGTTTCAGGGAATCAGTACGTGCATGCATCATAACCCATTCTCTTCTGCCCCTACACATCCCTCCCTCATCTCTACAAAGCCTACCTTTCTGTTTCCTATAATCCCTCCTTTGTTTTTTTCTTTAATCATATTGTGCGTTTCTCACATAAGAGAAACTATACAATATTTAATTTTCTGTGTCTGGCTTATTTCACTTAACATTATAGTCTTAAGTTCCATCCATTTTTGTGCAAATGGTATGATTTAATTCTTTTTTTTTTTTTTTTTGACTGAATAGTAATCCACCGTGTCTCTTTATTCATTTTTCTGTGGATGGGCATTTAGGCTGACTCCAGAATTTAGCTGCTGAGGCCTGTGTTGCTGTAAACATGAAAATGCCTGTATCGCTATAGCTTGAAATCTTTAACTCTTTGGAAATATATCTAGAAGAAGTGTAGCTGGGTTAAAATGGAACTTTTATTTTTAGTTTCTTGAAGAATCTCCATACTGGGGCCAGGAGTTTGGCTCAGAGGCTTAAGCGCCTGTCTGAGAGGCGCGGGGTTGTGAGTTCGATCTCCCGTGCCGCAAAAAAAAAAAAAAGAATCTCCACACTGGTATCTGTGGTGGTTGTACTAATTTGCATTCTCACCAGCAGTTTAGAAGAGTCCCTTTCCTCCCATATCTTCAGCGCTGATGTTTTGTACTCTTGAAAGCCATTCTAACTGGGGTAAGATGGAATCTCAGAGTTGTTTTCATGTGCATTTCCCCAGTGACTAAAGATGATGGACACTGTTGTATACTTAGTGGCCAATTTCACTACTTCTTTTAAGCATCTATGTAGTTTATTTGCTCATCTTTCTTTTCTTTTCTTTTCTTTTCTTTTTTTTTTTTTGTACCGGGGATCAAACTGACAGCCTCACACCTGCCAGACAGGCACTTAGGCCACTAAGCTAAATCGCTGGCCCTATTTTTTGAGACAGGGTCTCACTATGCAGTTCAGGCTGGCCTTGAACTCACAATGATTCTCCTGCCTCAGCCTCCCGAGTGCTGGGATTAAAGATGTGTGCCACCACACCTAGCTTATTTGCCCATTTTTTGATTGGGTCATTTCGTTGCTTTTTCACTCACATCTTTTACTCTTAAGTTATGTTTCTTTGGGTTGTCTTGCAGCCATTGAATTGTTACTTCCAGGTTCCTTATTATTTTTAAGAGATCTTTCCTTTCATGATCACAAGCTGCAAACCTGTCTTCAAGGTTTGGAAGTCTGTCTTCAGTTTCTTTCAAGTGGTTTTGCCAGCTTTCAATGGAGTTTTTAATTTCCTGAATATCTCTTTGAATCTGTTTCATGTATTGTAAGTCTTTTTGTATTGTTCATTCAAGGTTTCCCTCATTTTGCTTTACTCCTCCATTTTTTTTATCTCTGTCTTCCTTAGAGATGCTTAGCAATCTTTGTTTTTGTTTTGTTTTTTTGGTACTGGGGCTCGAACTCACAACCTCGCACCTGCCAGGCAGATGCTTATGCCACTGAGCTAAATCCCTGGCAACAGTTCTTTTACTATGTTTCTCATTTCTTATTTTACCTGAGTTAGTATTTCTGTTCTAATTTCTTTTATAGCCTCATGAAGTTGTTTCTTTACTTCAGTTGCCATCACTTCAGAAACTTCAGGTGTGCAATTCCCGATCTCTTCCATGTTTGCATCTTCTGGACTTGCTTTGCTTGGATTGGAGGCCAGAGACTGCCTTTTGCTTCTTCATCTTGACGTATTCCTGGGTTCTTCTGGACGAGTGGGTACTATCATCCTACGCACTTCCTGCATTGGTTACAATTTCTCTGAAGTGAAACTGTTAGGTTCTTCTAGCAAGTGCTGGCTACTGGTATCTGATGGTGACCATTGGGTGAGCTGGTGCAGGGCTGTCTGCTGCTTTTCCCAGCCTGTGTCGGTTCCCCAATGACTGGTGGAGTCAGCACAAGGGTGGGGCTGGCCACCGCCTGCTGACCTGGGCTGGTCACCAGCAGGGATCCTCCACTACCGCCCCTGGTGTGTGCATGGTGGTGGGGCTGGCTGCTGCCTCCAGATCAGGCTGGCTACCCGCAGGGAACCTCTGCAATGGCCGCCAAAATGGGTGCGGGAGTGGGGCTCAGTCTGTGCTGGTTCCAGGCTTATCTGGCCTGACTCCCAAATGGTTCCCAACCCATCACTGTCTCCTGCAGGAGGACCAAGTCCTCTGTGCTCACCCCCAGCCACCGTAGTCTTCCAGGTCCACCACTCCCCTCCACTGCCACTCCCCTCCAGTGGTGCCTTTCTCTGCAGAGGCCTCCAGGGTCGCCAGCTGCCACGTCACCTTGATCATGTGTCCCCAGGTTCCAACAGCTCATCTCACAGTAGCTCAGGGGGCTTGTCCGGCTCCTGACAAAGTTGTCACCAGCTAGTGCCTTGCTCTTTGTTTAAGTTTTTCTTTTTACTCTTTCTGTGGGCTTCAGTTCTCACTTTAGATTCTTCCTGGGTCCAGGGGACCCACTTCCTTCTTGTCTTCCCCACAATGCTATATTCCAGCATCTGGATGGTATCTCTCAGAGGGGCTGTTTACTCTGCTGCCTACTGTTCTGCCATGTTCTGTTCATGGTATAGCTTGTCTCTCTGAAATGTCTGTTGATTTTTTTTACTTATATTGACTTGTCTATTTGTGCGAGTGGGGTATTGAAGTCTCCCTCCTTGTATTTTAGTCTATCTGCCTTTTCATATCAAGTAGTTTTTGTTTTATGAAATTAGGTGAGTCAACATTCTTTGTGTACATATTTACAACTGATATCTCTGGTTGGTTAATTGTTCCATTTACCAATATGTAGTGACTTTCTTCATCTCTTTTAATCAGTTTTTTGTTTGTTTGTTTTTTGTACTAGGAATTGAACTCAGGGCCTCACGCTTTCCAGGCAGCTGCTGTGCCCCTCAGCCATATCCCCGGCCCTCTTTTAACCAGTTTTTTTTGTTTTGTTTTGTTTTTTGTTTTTTTGCGGCACCAGGGATTGAACTCACAACCTCACGCCTGCCAGGGCAGGCGCTTAAGGCACTGAGCCAAACTCCTGGCCCTGGTTTTTTTGAGGCAGGGTCGCACTATGTAGCTCAGGCCAGCCTTGCGCTCACGTTGTAGCCCAAGCCGGCCTCGAACTCACAACGCTCCTCCTACCTCAGCCTCCCGAGTGCTGGGATTAAAGGCATGCGCCACCATGCCCGGCTTTTTAACCAGTTTTGAAGTCAGCTTTATTAGAAATTCAAATAGCTCCTCTTGCTTGCTTTTGGGCTCCAGCTGCTTGGCATGCAATTTCCCATCCTTTTACTTTCAATCTATGTGTGTCTTCTGGGCGTCACTAGATGGAAACATGCAGTTGGGTTTTGATTTTTGATCTAGTCTTCCAGTCTACATGTTTTGATTGAAGAGTTAAGATAATTTATACTCAGTGTTGGTACTGAAAAGTATATGTTGATTCTTATCATTATTTTTCCAATGCTTGACTCATTTTTTTTCCAGCTGCATTCCCAGTGAGATTGATTCTTTCTTCTGGATGCTCAGGTGTTCGTAACTTCCTTGTCTCTGTTTAGGGTTCCGTTAAGTATTTCCTGAAATGCTGATTTGGTGATCATGAATTTCTTTAGTTTACCTTTATCATGGAAGGCTTTTATTTCTCCAACAGTTTTGAAGGCTAACTTTGCAGGGTATAGTAATCTGGATTGGCAGTATTTTCTCTTAAGGCTTGAAAAACTCCAAGGTCTCCTCGCCTTTGTGGTTTGTGTTGAAAAATCTACAGTTATCCTGATTGGTTTGCCCTTATACATAATTTGGTGCTTTTTGCTAATAGCTCTTTGTAATTCTTTTTGTTCTGCGTTTCTGGGATTTTGATTACGCTATGTTGTGGAGAAGTTTTTGTCTGGTCATGTCTGTTTTTTGACTGATCATGTCTACTTCCAAAACTTTGAATTGAGTTTTTCATTTCCAAGATTTCTGCTTGATTCTTTCTCATAACTTCTTTATTGATATGGTTCTTCATATCTTGCATTGTCTTCCATAATCATTCAGCTGCTTATTTGCATCTTCTTTTAGCTCATTAATGATCACATTGACTCATTCTGTGGCTTATTTACATCTTCAAGTATGGTAAACATCTTAGTAATTACTTCATTTAGCCGCTTATTTGTCTCTTCGAGTCCTTCAATAATTTTAAATATTAGTTTTTTCAGTTCTTTGTCTGGAAATTCATCCACTTAAGTGCCTGTCAGCTTTTAGGGAGTTATGAATTTTTAAAGTTATCTCATTGCCTTTTATTCTCATGATTTATATATTGTTATGTTGAAGGCTGTAGATTAGTTGGTGTATTATGGAGATACCTTTAGAAAGTGGATCTCCCTGTGTTGTATCCTTGGCTTTGCATATGGTTCAGCATGTGAGGAGAGAACTATTGCTGGTTACATCAACATCTGTAGACCCAGCCATATATCACCATATAATTTAAAACTTTTTTGAAAAAGTTTTCAACTATTTCAGTAACCCAGGAGCACACACATGTGATCAAAGATACTGATGAGGAATAGGCTGGGAAATAGAGGAATATGAAAGAAAAAGGAAAGAGGAAAAAAGAGAATGAAAGAAAAAAGATATATTTTGATGATATTATTTTAATATCTGGAAAAGGGAGGGGGAAGAGGAGTTTTGAGAGGCTATGTTTGGGAGCAGAAAGGAGGAAAAATGACTGATAATTAAGATGAATATTTTTCAGAAGACAAATTTCAAAATACCAAAGAGTTGTAATAGTAAAACTGTTTATATTTTGCTATTATAAATACTAAAGAGAATTAACTATCGTGATAGTAAAGTAATTTGTCTTGTGCTATTATAAATAGTGTTGTCAGTAATGAGGGAACTCAGACAGTTTGTGTTGTCAGCTGATAATTTTTGAATGTTCAAGATGCAGTTATGGAATTAGTTTCTTCAGTATTACTGAGGCACCCACCTTGTAAATCCCATTCTGCAAGTGTCTTGTTCTGATTGACCTGTGTTGTTCTGATTGACCAGTGTTCATCAAAATTGTGACAAATGGGTCAATAAAATGCCAGATGCCTCTGTTGCACCCCCAAACAATAAATACATCCTTTTAATTTAGAACTTTTTGTGATACTGAGTCCAGGCATTGATTGCATTGCATAAACTTATAAAATATGAATTGAGCATAGGTTAAATACATTAGCTTTACATACATGGTGACATACTTCCCAAACATTAAAACCAGTGACCTATAAGTGAAATACTTCTTCATCAATGAGACCCGTGACTTGCTGCGAATGTCGTTTTAGGTGTTGAAAGACCAGCTGACGAGAAAGTGCTCCGAGCTAAGCAGCCTGCTGCAGGCCGCTGGTGCGGAAAAGGCCAGGCTCCTCGCTGACCACCAGGCCATGCTGCAGGTATTCACGTAGCACTCGTGGGCTTCCGGCAGGGGCAGCAGAAAGCCAGGCTGGCAGAGGGGGTCAGGGAAGGTGCACCGCCAGCTGGATAAAGCAAGTGTTTGAACAACAGATTCCAAACGTCACTGAATTATTTTATTTTTTGATTAGTAGTTTTCATTTGCCATCATAGGGCTATTTATTTGGCCTTGTGCTCACTGCTTTTTTAATGGTTTCTTCTCAAGTATCATGACATTAGGAGAAGTAACCACCTGTCCTGTTGTTTATAGAAGCACTTATAACTGACTGTGAAGCACTGCTGTCTCCCCAAACACCTTGGGATTTCCTGTTTCACTTGTGCTGTCTCTGCTGAGAATACTCTCCACTTTTATCTTCAACTATTTGAAACTCCATTAAGACTGCCTTTGATGAGAGAGCTTGATCTTCTCAGCTCTAAGGGATGTTTCCCTTTTCAAGTCCTATTCCTTGGACGCTGAACTATCATAATAATAGCTCTGTGGCTTTTTTTAGCATATACCATCCATTATACTAAGGATTTTACATACGTTAATCTCCTTTAATGTGTTTGCACTGGCTTGAACCCCTGGTGGTACACACATGACCATCCCATCAGGTGGCATGGGACACTGCCATTGGATGGACAGTCAGCCCACTGGGACAGTCTTGCATGTGCCCTGGTGTTTTGAAGCCACCTGGCAGTGAGACATAGGAATTGCAGCTCCATTGTCAATGTGTTAATCACAACACCTGCTGCATAAGAGTATTTACTATCCTCATTTTACCAATAAGAAAAATGAAGTTTGGAGGTATTTGCTAACCTAAGCTCCCAACTAGGAAGGAGGAGAGCTGGATCTCATCTAGGTCCGAGACAGTGGGGCGATGTGTGCCCAGAAGCCTGAGGCGGGGGGATCACTGAGTTCAGGAGTTCAAGGACAGCTGGGGCAACCTACTCACCCCATCTCCAAAAATGAAACAAAAGAACAAAAAATAAGCTTAGGTCTGACCTCAGAACCAGGGTTTTTCATCATTACATTGTTCTCCCTCTCTATTGTACATTCTCTAGTAATAATTGATGTTCATGATTTATTTCCTGTCTTAAATTGTGAACTGCTAGAAGCAATTGATCTTCATGATTTATTTCCTGTCTTAAATTGCGAACTGCTAGAAGCAAAGTTATTGCCTTATGTACTTATTATTTTCCCACAGTGCTAAATGTGTTTTATGCATAAAAATGATCAATACGTTTCATTAATTCAAAACTGTTTATTCTGCTCAAATATGATGCTAGATCAGGTAGAATTATAAGTGTAAATGAAACAAAAATCCTTACTTTTATGGGTGTAAAGTACAATGTAACATATGTAACACTGTCACAAATATTTCAGATTTTTGAGATGAAACACAAGTAGTAACCCATTTTATCAAGTGTAAAGGTGTGAGGCATTGTTTTGGAATCAAATATCATTAAAACACATTTTTAAACATTTGCAAAAATAATTCTTAATATGTATATACTTGCAAAAACTTTTAAGATTGTAAGTAAGTATGGATATGTAAAAAGTTTTGTCAAGCAATAAGAAAGGAGTAGGGCTCTAACTCAGTAAGAAGGTCATGAGTTTGATGCCCAATACCAAAAAAAAAAAAGCTAAAAAAAAAAAATTGACCATATTGAAATTTTAATATACCAAAAATATTCTTAATATAATTTTTAATCTTTAAAAAGATATTCATATTAGGAGCTTTATGACATTTTCAGCAGCCTGGGTAAATGATACCTCTTGACTGTTGGCCAGTGGAGCTGTAAAATGATAACAGTTGCAGCCACCTCAGACTGGAACAAAGAGAAAGCCAGGCATTAAAGTGAACTTAAAAATGTTATTCTCAGGAATCCTAGTGCTTTGTAGGTCAGGGCATGCCTTTGGGGTCGCTCTGATGACACTGCATCTCTTGGTTTCTTGGCTTTCACTGTTGCTCCTCGCACTCAGGTCGAGCAGAAAATGATGACTCAGACTTTTCAAGAACAAAGCCTGCTGCTGGACGCGGCCCAGGCCAGCATCACAGGCGAGCTGCAGACCGTTCAGCACGAGAAGACTCAGCTGCAGGCTCAACTGTGAGTAGATCACAGCCGCTTCGTGTGCATCTTTTGTTCTTGCATTTGTATTTCTCACCTTTCAAGAAAACGTTTATTTCACCTTGGCTAGGCCAGCTGCAAAGATAAGGAGCTAGTCTGGTAGAACACTTATCGCTGTTCTCAGTAGGGGTCAGTCATGTGTTCTGTGCAACACTTAACACGCTTTCTGCTAACCGAGAGTCCTCATTTGACTTTCCTGTTTCCTGACTCCCTGCCCAAAGGAACCATTTAACCCTCGAGCATAACCAGTGTGTGCAGAAAGCCCGGGATGCTGAGAAGAGGATGGCTGTGCAGAAGGAGCTCTTGGAATCAACGGTCGCGAGGCTGCGAGGCGAGCTGGAAGCGTCGGAGCAGGAGAAGGCGGCCCTGCTGGAGGAGAACAAAAGATTCCAGAGAGAGGTGGGTGGAGGGACGCAGATTCACTCTGCCGCGTGCTGCGGTGCGAGGGTGACGCTTTGGAATTGTGCTGTCAGCAGTTTCAAGACCGGAAGTTAAGTCGGATGTAGTCTGTCTGAGTTTCCTGTGCAGAAATCCTGGGTGGCTAATGTGCCCCTCTGAGCACGGACAGCAGCTGTGACAGGCACTGGGAGGTCAGTGAGTGATTTCACACCTCCTCCTGTTAGTGCAGGTCACTCAGGTTTTAAAAGTTGACAGCCTCTTCTGAGGGGGGCATTGGAGGTTGAGGTGCAGCCCTGTCTTCCTAGCTAGGTAGGAGCTGACGTGCAGAGGTGTCTTTCCGACTGCGGGGCTGTGTGTGCGGCCTGCGTGGCCCCTTCCTGGGAGGAGGGCTGGGCGCGGTGTAGGTGTGAATGCCGCGCAGGCTGAGCATGCTCAGGAGGGCCTGGCAGCTGCTGTGAACTGACCCATTTCTTTTTCCCTCCCCTGGGCAGGCTAATAAGACAGAAAAAGAAATAGCACAAGAAAAGTGCGCTTTAGAAAAGGAGCTAGCTAAAGACCAGGTATTCCACGTTTGATTTGTTGGTGTTTGCTGTGTTTCGTTTCCCTCTGTGTCACTGCCTGCTCCATCGCTTGTCTTCATGAGCAGCTGGGCATAAAACTGACGCGTCTTGGGGCTTTCCAGACACTGCAGCAGAAGGGGCTTCTGGGGCCCTTCGCAGGCGAGGTGTGGGGACACCAGGGAGCCCTCACGGCCTTGGCCCTGGTGCTCACTGAGGGGTCAGCCAGGAGCCTGCGGAGAGGGAGCCAGCAGGCCTGGGGCAGGCAAAGCAGTGATTTAAAAACAAAACTGTTTCAGCCAAGCATGGTGGCACAGGCTACTTGGGTAGCTGAGGCAGGATAATCACAGGTTCAAGGGCAACCTAGGCAACTTAGCTGAACTGTGTCTCGGCATAAAAGAATAAGAAAGGCTGCGATGCAGTTGGTGGTAGAGTGCCCCGGGGTTGGTCCCCAGTACCAGAGGCAGGGGAGGCTGACAGGCTTCCTAAGTGCTCATGAGCACCTGCTGCTTGATCTTAGAGATAAATGTTTCTCTTTTAAATTTCTGAAAAACTGAGACATGGTCGGGCATAGTGGGACACACCTGTAACCCCTCGGGAGGCTGGGGCAGGAAGAGCGCTGTGAGTTCAAGACCAGCCTGAGCCACATAGTGAGCTTACGACCAGCCTGAACTACAGAGCGAGACCCTGTCTCACAAAGCAAAAACTGCACTGAGACGTAGTCTTTGTCCATCTTTTTGCAGGTACACTGTGATAATTCCGTCCACTCCCACAGTGTCACGATCAAATCAGGGTAATAAACGCTTCCCTCTGCACACGTTAGTCAGCGTTAGGTGTTGGGAATGCTGTCCGCTTCTCTAGACATGTGGAAACGCTGGTGGTTTTAACCAGTCACCCCCTTCTCCACTCTAGGAGACTGTAGAACGCGCGCCGTGTTTGTGACTTCTGTTCCCTATGACTGGACCACTGTCCTCTTGTTCCCCTAGTGGTGAGGACGTGCGGACTGGCCACATGTTCTCTGGCTGGTTTCGTTTAACATAGTGAACTCCAGTTCCGTCCAAGTTGCTGCAAATGATGGGGCTTCCTTCTTTGTGTGGCTGAATGATAGTCCACTGCATTTACGTATTACACATTCTTTATCTGCCCATCCACTGCTGGGTATCGGGGCTGATTCCCAGCCTTACTTGCTTTGACTAGGACTGTAATTACCATGGCGTGCAGGGGTCTCTGTGGTATAAGGATCTCATCCCCTTTGGGTGTGTGCCCTGGAGTGGAATTGCTGACCATGCGGCAGTTCTTTCAGCTTTCAAAGCAGTTTTCATGTTTTTAGTTTTTGAAGGAAGCTTCCTACCCATTTCCGTCGTGGCTGCCCCAGTTTGTATTCCCACCGGTGGTTCATAAGGGTTCTCCTTCTCTGCATCTTTGCCAGTATTTTTTGTCTTTTTGATGATAACTGATGATAACCATTATAACTGGAACAAAGTGAGACCTTCTATTTTGATTTGTTTTTCCCTGATTAGTGAGATTCAGTTTGTTGTTGCTGTTGTTCGATTTTTTTGAAACAGGGTCTTGCTATGTAGTTCAGGCTGGCCTTGAACTCACCGTGATGCTCCTGCCTCAGCCTCCTGAGTGCTGGGGTTACAGGCATGTGCCACCACACCCGGCTTCACACTACTTCATGTGTATTTGTCGGCCGTTTGTCTTTTGTCATTGTTGAGAAGTGTCTAGTAGCCTTAATTTTTAATTGGACTTTTTTGACGATCAGTTTTTTGAATTCCTTGTATATTCTGGATATTAATCCCTTGTCAGATAAATAGTTTGCAGGTATTCCCTCCTATTCTGTGGGTTATCTCTTACCTGCAGGTATTTTTCTTTGCTGTGCTGAAGCTACTTAGTTTGATGTAATCTAATTACCTGTTTTTACTTTTGTTGCCTGTGACTCTGGGGTGCTCCCAAAATGTCTTTGCCTACACCTGTGCTTTTTTTAATTTTATGAAAAGTTAAAGTTTCATAAAATAACAGTATTTATTACACTGCATATCACTGTCTTCAAAGTAGCCACTCACAGTACAAGACATAAATCAAAAAGATTCTTACAAAAAACAAACAGTAACAAATCTTTCTTTTCAGTGAACTAAGATAAACTAGTAATGTAAATGATACCCATGTCTTGAAATATTTCCCCTATGTTTCCATATATATTTTTTTCATTAAAGAGAAGTCATGCAATATTTGAGCTTGTTTGATTTATTTCACTTAATATTATGTTCTCAAATTACATACATTTACCCATGTCTTGAAATCAACTCAAAATGGGTCAAAGAACTAACTATACACCCTGAGACTGTCTTTCAAAGGATCTGCGCAAATTCGCATCTCCACCAGTAATTGATGAGGTCAGGATCTCTATTTTCACCAACGTGTGGTGCTATCATTCCTTACGTAGCCATGGTGATTGTGGTAATGCTATATCGCTATACTTGTAATTTGTAATATTGAGCATCTTTTAATGTGCTTATTTGCCATTGCAAATTAAAGTATCTCTTCGAACCATTTTTAAAAATTATGCAAGCTTTTTGTATTCAGAAAG
The DNA here is from genome assembly GCA_004363535.1 of Dasyprocta punctata. Classification (NCBI taxonomy): domain Eukaryota; kingdom Metazoa; phylum Chordata; class Mammalia; order Rodentia; family Dasyproctidae; genus Dasyprocta; species Dasyprocta punctata. The sequence continues at coordinate 6,680 of RJWM01036022.1, read as the reverse complement.
GACAGCTCAGTCGGGACACATGTACTTGTAAAAATCCTTCAAAGGCTGCAGAGAATCTGCAATAATACAGAATGTATTTCTTGAGCCCAGATAAGAATATGGAAAGGTGGGTACGGTGGTGCATGCTTGTAATCCCAGCACTCAGGAGACTGAGGCAGGAGGATCATTACAATTTAGAGACCAGCCTGGGCTACCAAGTGAGTGCAAGGCCAGCCTGAACTGCATAGTAAGACCCTGTCTCCAAAAAAAAAAAAAAAAATTTATGACAATACATCAGGATGAAAAGGTGTGGATTTATCTTTAGTTTGTTCAAATTTACTAAACATTTTTATACCCTTAAAAGGACCTTTGCCAGGGCCGGGGATATAACTCAGCGGCACATGTGCCTGCCTGGCAAGCATAAGGTTGTGAGTTCGACCCCCAGTACCAAAAAAAACAAAAAAAAGACTTTTGCCAGTTTTGAAATAAAAGAACCCACAAAACACAAAATTATGAAATCTTATTTCTTGAAATTCCCAATTCATATTTTCATATTTAAACCAATTGGGTCATGGAAATCAACTTGTGAAGGTAACCCATCAACCCTGAAAATTTTAGTCACACCAGAATTACTCCAAAGAAAGTAAAATAGGTCTAAAATTTTGTCATCTGTGTCTTCAAGTCCTTCAGATTTTCCACATGGCATTGTTTCTAGGAAGAATTCAGAAGAACCTGGACTTTCCTTCCCACTGCTGTTTACCCTTCACTTTTTGGCAGGTCTCTCACTTTTTTCATCAAAATCATTTTTGTTTCTTGCAGTCACATGAGCAAGTTTTGGGTCAGTGGTAAGGTTTCTGCTTCGTGTCCATCGGTGTCCATCCCTGTGTGAGGTGGTCTTTCGTGTCCGTCTGTTAGCCCATTAACATCAGCCCTTCACCTTTTCCTCCCTCTGTTTACCAGCTCACCTGGTCCATTGGGTGACACCGTGCCTGGGAGCCCACAGGCCGTCCTCCTCCTCAGACCACTGTCGCTGCTGCTGGGGGTCCTGGGAGGGGACAGTGCATGACCAGACATGGTGCTGTCACTGTCTTCCGGGAGACCGTCTGTGTAGTGTGTTACACCAGGATGAAGGTTATGTTACTCTTTTTCCAAATCGCATTTGCTGAGCAAAGAAATCCTAGCATTCCGATTTTTCCCACATCAAATGGAAGTCTATTCCATAGGCCGTTAGCCCTTGTTCAAAATTTCTAGTCTTCCTCTGTCCGAACAGTTCCTCTCTGGCTGCTTTTCTGTTAAACCGTAAGCTTCTCTAGAGCCTGTTCGCCGTCCTCTGTGAGACCCTTCAGGAGTTGCTTCTCTGCCTTCCTCCTAGCCTGTTCTCCTGGACGCACCCTTACACGCACAGCCACTTGTCTCTGGCGAGCACTCGGGGTCCCCCAGGCGCTGGCTGCCGTGTTCACGTGCGTTTTCACTGTCCTTGTGTCTACACACGCCACCTGGAATCTCTGCTTGAGACGTGGAGCCCACCGTCATCTCCTTGGTCCAGTTTTCTGATGGAATAAAATATTCCTGTTCTTCGGATTCTTCGTTTACTTCACTGTTTGTGTCAGAATGTTTACATTGATATGAGCCGATCGTTTCCTCAGACCATTTTTATTTTTTATTTATTTATTTGGTTTTTTTGATGCTGGGGAATGAACTCACAGTCTTGTGCCTCGCAGGCAGGTGCTTAGGCCACTGAGCTAAATCCCCAGCCCTGTTTTTTTGAGACAGGGTCTCTTTATGCAGTTCAGGCTGGGCTTGAACTCACTTTGTAGCCCAGGCTGGTCTGGAACTCACAACGATCCTCCTGCCTCAGCCCCCCGAGTGCTGGGATTACAGACGTGCACCACCATGCCTGACTTTCACCTCAGACTATTTTTAATTCAGTTGTTTTCTTACTCAGTTTTCAGAAATTTAAAAACATTTTCTCATATTCTTAAGTAAAACTATTTTATCTGTATATATACACAACTTTTGTCAAATACATGTTTTAAGAATATCTTCCTACATTTTAAGCCTTTTCATTTTCCTTTGAAGAGCAGAAGTTTCTCTTTTTCTTTTCTTTTCTTTTTTTTCAGTTTTTCATTTTTATGAAGCCTTATTATTATCCATTTACCTTCATAGGTCAGTCATATTTCCTGTATTATATCTAAGAAATTTTGCCTAACCTAAGACTACCAAGATTTTCTTTTTAATTACCTCTAGAAGTATTGTAGTTTTATGTTGGGCCTATGATCCTTTTTAACTTAATTTTGGTATATCATGTAAGGTGTAGTTCAAGTTTCATTTTATTTTCAGGTGGATGCCTGGTTGTTCTAGTACCTCTTAAAATCTTTGAGCTGATGGATGGGCATTCAGATCATTTCCCCTTTTCGGCTATGAATAATTTTATGGCTGTTTGTATTCAGCATTTCTGTGAACGTGTTTCTAGTTTCCAGGCAGATCACAGAAACCACGGGCATATATGGTAACTGTCACTGTGGGGAACCGCACAGCATTTCCCAAAGTCGCCACACCATCCCGTCGTCACCGACAGCGTGTGGCACTTTCTGTGTCTCCACAGTCTCACCAGTGCTGGTGTTGTCCACTTTTTTAAATATTCATCCTAGTGGACGTGAAATATTTTATTGTGGCCTGTTTTTAACTGAGATAGAAGTCACATAATATAAAGTTAACCGTTTACAGTGAATAACTGAGTGGCACGGTTGGATCTGAAAATCTCGTGGGTGTGGAAGGCGGCTGGATCGTGGGGGTGCTCTGCTCCTCAGTGGATTCCTCCCCGGCTGAGTCAGGCCCTGGGTGTGCTGTCGGGCAGTGGGACCCGACTGGAGGTGGGTGACTCGGGCGTGACCGAGGGGATGGTGGAGCTCCCTCCCTGCCCTTCCCTTCTCTCTGCTTCCTGGCTGACATGAGATGAGCAGCTGCCCTCCCTCCGGGCCCTGGCCCCACGCCATTTCTGCCTGGGAGCCAGCTGACCAGCAACTGAATCTTGAGCCAAATTAAATCTCTCCTCCTCTGAGTTGGGAGTTTTGAGTAGCGTGTCCCAGTGTCAAGAGAGTGACGAAGACAGTATTTATCATATTGTGCAACTGGCACCAATTAGTTCCAAAAATTTTGTTTGTTTTTTTTTTCTGAGACAGGGTCTCACGATGTAGCCTGGGCTGGCCTCAAACTCACAGCAGTCCTCCTGCCTCAGCCTCCCAAGTGCTGGAATTACAGGCATGCACCACCAAAACATTTTTATCACTCTAAAAGAAGACTGTACCCCTTATACAATCACTCTCTATTCTTTCCTCCTCCTAGCCCATGGCCACCACCAATCGCATTCAGTCTTCTTGAATTTACCTACTTTGGGTATTTCATGTAAACAGAGTCACATAAAATGTAATCTTTTATGTCTGGCCTCTTCCAGTTTAGCATAATGTTTTTGAGTTTTTTCCATCCATCTTAATTATATTTCTGTGTCCCCCACCCCATCTCTTGGTTCCTTTCTCATTTGCAAAAGATCTATCTTCCTGTTTCCTATTATGTACCCTTTCATTTGCTCTTTAAATTGTTTATATGTTGAGTTTCTCATATAAGAAGAACTATGTGAGCCGGGTGTGGTGGCGCACGCCTTTAATCCCAGCACTCGGGAGGCTGAGGTAGGCGGAGCGTTGTGAGTTCGAGGCCGGCTTGGGCTACAACTTGAGCGCAAGGCCGGCCTGAGCTACATAGTGCGACCCTGCCTCAAAAAAACCAGGGCCGGGAGTTTGGCTCAGTGGCTTAAGCGCCTGCCCTGGCAGGCGCAAGGCTGTGAGGTCAATCCCCGGTGCCGCCAAAAAAAAAAAAAAAAAAAAGAACTATGTGGTATTTAAACTTGTGTGTTTGATTTATTTCACTTCCTGGTCTCAAAATGCATCCATTTTCCTACAGACGCCTCAAATGTATCCTTCTCAATGGCGAATGGCGGGCCGTGGTGTGTAAATACCGCCTTTTCTCTGTCCATTCGTCTGCTGATAGACATCTGGGCTGCTTCCGAGATTCAGCCACTGTGAGCTGTGCTGCTGTAAACATGCATATGAATGCATCACTGCAATGTGATGTCTTTGAGTCTTTGGGGAAGATGCCCAAAAGGAAAATAGCTGGTCAAGTGGAATTTCTATTTTTAGTTTTTTGAGAAATCTTCATACTGATTTCCATTGTGGTTGTACTAATGTGCATTTCCAACAATAATTTATAAGGGTACTTTTTTTCCTACAGCCTTGCTAACATTTGCTATTGGTTTCTTTTTTTTTTTCTTTTTTCTTTTTTTTTTATTTAAGAGAAAATGGACACAGAAAAGAGAAACAAAAAGCAAAAGAGACAAACAACAACAACAAATCCGATACGATAACATTATAGGTTTACAAAATGAGATGATTGAAATTTGACAGTGGTTGTAATATTGCATATTGTTACCTTCAAAGGGGTTGTTCAGATTCACAGATATAGACGTGCGAAATTGATCTAATCATATGAGTATTAACTGTTCTTTTTCAATAACTAATGCATTTAGTAATATAGTCATTTTAACTCTCCTATGTATACCTATTTATAAATTTATGTCTTCTTCCTTTTCCTTTCCTTCCTTCCTCCTTTCCCCTTATAATACCTCTTGTTGTCATTAAAATAACTGTCCATATCATTAGGCGTAATATAATCAAACAAAATATTTCAGAATAAAATCAATAAAAAATAAAACAGTGGTCATAGAAAAGAGAAACAAAAAGCTAAAGGGATCAACAAACAACAACAACAGATCCGATACTGTAACATTATAGGTTTACAAAATGAGATGTTTGGAATTTGACAGTGGTTGTAACATTGTATATCGTTACCTTCAAAGGGGTTGCTCAGATTGACAGACATAGATATGTAAAATTGATCTAATCATATGAGTATCAACTGTTCTCTCTCAACAGTTAATGCGTTTAGTAGTATAGTCATTTTAACCATCTTATGTATACCCACATATAAATCTATGTGTTTTTCCTTTTCCCTTCCTTCTTTCCTCCTTTCCCCTTGTAATACCTCTTGTTATCTTCAGAATAACTGCCCATACCATCAGCCCTAATATAATCAAACAAAATAGTACAGAATAAAACCAATAAAAAAAAAACAGTGGAAGCAATACATAGTAATACAACGTTGATTTCTATAATGCCTCATATTATCTTCTAAGCAGTTGCCTATATCATCTGTTATAATACAATCAAACAAACCAAAATAGGTTAAAATCACTCAAAACAGAACAATGAAAGCAATACCAGGTTTCAAAACAAGGTGATCAAATATCAATAAAGGCTACCCTGATATATTTTGTTATCTTTAAAATAGCTGTATGTGTTATCATGTATAATAAAATTAGGCAGGTTGAGATAGAATAAGATTAAACTAAACAGCTCATTGAAAACAGTACTGGACTCAAATCCCAATGGATTATTCAGTTGTCTGCCCCACTCGGTGATATCCCTCTGCCGCTGTTTCTGGGGCTGTGGACTTTTTTATCTCTCTCTAAAATGTCCTTCAGTATTCTTTGTAGGGTTGGCTTGGTTGTCATAAATTCCTTTAGTTGTTCTTTGTCGTGGAAGTATCTTGTTTCTCCGTTGATTTTGAAAGATAATTTTGCAAGGTACATCAATCTGGGTTGGAAGCTGTTTTCTTTCAGGACTTGAAATACTTCACTCCAAGCTCTTCTTGACCTGATGGCTTGTGTTGAGAAGTCTGTCGTGATTCTAATGGGTTTTCCTTTGTAGGTGATCTGTTTTTTCTCTCTAATAGCTTTTAATATTGTTTTTGTGTTGAATTTCTGGGATCTTGATTATTATATGTCTAGGTGTAAGTATATTTTGGTTATGTTTAGCTGGAGTTTTATATGCTTCACTTATCTGAAAGTCTCTTCCTGCTCTCATGCTTGGAAAGTTTTCTGAAATTTTTTCTGTAAATAGGCTTTTAATTTGATTTGTATTGACCCCTGCTTTTTCACTCACACCTTTTATTCTTAAATTATATTTCTTTGGGTTGTCTTGCAGCCGTTGTATTGTTACTTCCAGGTTTCTTGTTAAATTTAAGAGATCTTTCCTTTCATGCTCACAAGCTGCAAACCTGTCTTCAAGTTTTGAAAGTCTATCTTTAGTTTCCTTCAGGTGGTTCTGCCAACTTTCATTGGAGTTTTTGATTTCCTGGTAGTCTCTTTGAATCTGTTTCATGTATTATAAATCTTTTTTGTATTGTTCATTCCAGATTTCCCTCATTTTCCTATGCTCCATTTTTTCATTATGTCTCCTTTAGAGATGCCTAGCAATTGTTTTATTATGTTTTTCATTTCTTCTTTTAGTTGAGTTAGTATTTCTGCTCTAATTTCTTTAACAGCTTCATGAAGTTGTCTCTTTACTTCACTTGTCATCACCTCAGAGACTTTAGTTGTGGGACTCCCGACCTCTTCTGCGTTTGCCTGTCCTGGATTTGTTCCACTTAGATTGGAGACCAGAGACTGCCCTCTGCCTTTTTGTCTTGGCATTTTCCTGTGTTGTTCTGGACAAGTGTGTACCAGGAAGCATGGAATTTCTCTGGAGTGAGCCAGTGCTGATTGTGGATATCCAATGGTTACCACTGGGTGCACTGTTACAGCGCTGTCC
>RJWM01036021.1:0-18444 GCA_004363535.1 Dasyprocta punctata | reverse complement strand
CATTATTGTTCTTCCCATGTCGCAGCCCTCCAGTTCATTCTGCAAGGCCACTTTTAAATGTCATCTCCTCCATAAGCTGTCCCTTCCTGCTCCCTTGTCCTCCTATAGCACTCATCGCTTCCTACAGTGACCTCATGCCTGGCTGCAAGCTTCTTGGGGACAAGGTGTGCATCCTCCTGGAGGCACCGAAAGGGGGCCTGGGATGGGCACAGGGAGCTCCTGCCTGGAGCTGAAGTAGGTGTGTGCTTTTCTCCACAGAATGAGCTGGAGGGCCATGTGGAACTGGAGCCCAGGTGGCTGGCTGCAGGCATTGTGCCTGGCCTGGCTGTGGACCTGCCTGGCCTTGGCTTCCTTACAGCCTCCAACTGCCACAGGTTTGGGACAGGTGGTGGGATTGGGACCTGCAGAGCTGACAATACCCCACCCCATCCACTTAGCAAGCAGATCTCTGAGGTGGACTAAAATCCACCCAGAGATCTCTGTTTACCACCCAAGAAATTCTGCCCCTTCTGCTATCTCAGCCCGGCGAAGCTCTGGGCAGACCCATTGCTCAGCATCCCTTCCATCGTGGAAGGAGTTCTGCAGGGAGAGAGGCCCCTCTGTGGGAGCTTAAGTCTAGCCTCCTGGCCTAATTCTGGGGTTTTCCTTCTGGGATAGCTAAAGCCTGTATAAGCGGATGATCCTCCCCACGCATTGTAAGCCCCGGGGCCCTTGCCCTCACCCTGAGAAGGGAGGAAGGCAGGGGCTGATGTAGGATATCAGATTTTTTTTTTCTGCACAAGGGCCAGGCTCTGCCAAAGGGTGATAAGATTTCACCCTCTTCCTCATCCCTCAACATTAGAAATCTTTTCAAACTTGTCATACTGGGTATTATGCATGCCAGGCAAGCATTCTACCACTGAGCTACATTCACAGCCCCAGAAATCTCTTAACCTTGTCCCAAGCAGGGCAGAGGAGATGGAGGACCACCAAGGGGTGGGCAGCAGGGTGGGGACCTAGGCTATGTGCCTGATTTTATACAACTGGCCCCATCAGTCCTGGTAAAGCAGGGCACCTGTGAAGTGATTGCCGCTCACCGATGCTGCAACCGGAACCGCATTGAGGAGCGCTCCCAGACTGTCAAATGCTCCTGCTTTTCTGGCCAGGTGGCTGGCACTACGCGGGCAAAACCCTCCTGTGTGGATGGTGAGTGAGAGGCCAGGCCCCGGGCAGGCGGGAGGCCCTGAGCAGAGAGATAAGGAGGTCTGTTCTGGCCTCACCATCTGCTGGGGCTCCAGTTTCATACGCATCTCAGGGCTTTCGTGATCAGAGTCTCAAATGATGGCTCACCCTCTTGGGATGAGGGTGAGACACAGCCATCCAGGGTCATAGATAAGAAAAACGCTTGTTAGGTGCCTGTCCTCCCAGCACACCCGTACCCCAGGCACGTGAACAGCTGCATTCCCTCGTGCGCTGTGCTACCCCACACTAACTCCTCCAGACTGACTGTCACCCCCTGCTCCTTTCCTTGGCCTCTTCCCTGTCATTCTCAGCCCTGCCTCTCCCCTCCCCTCACATGGACATGTGGATGTCCTTCACACCCCCTTCCCACCTCCCTGTCCACATTGCATCCTCATGCTCAGGAGGCATCCGCAGGACCATCACCCTGTGTTCACACACGCTTCTGGCCTTCAGACTCCTCCACATGGCTCACGCACTTGCTCACACATACCAAAGGGTCTGCTGAAGATTGTGCCTCTGTGCTAATGACACAGTTGCCTCAGTCCTCCTGTCCTCCCTGGAGATCTTTGGTGAGATGCAGAGATCTATGGCATCACACTTGATAGGTTTATGTCGCCAGGTCTCAGCCTGAGTACAGTACTGCATCTCTAGGCAGCAAACAGTAGGGGGAGACAAGAGAAACACAAGACTCAAAGCTGGAGTATGTGGAAATGGGTACCATCACCACACACCCACTATTACCTGCCTGCTGTACTCACAGAGCTTAGAGCTGTGCTCCTGCCTCTTCCTGCCCCACAGCCTCCATCGTCCTGCAGAGGTGGTGGTGTCACATGGAGCCCTGCCTGCCAGGGGAGGAGTGCAAGGTGCTTCCGGACCTGTCAGGATGGAGCTGCAGCAGTGGACACAAAGTCAAAACCACCAAGGTATCCAACTGGGTGGACTCTTCACTGTATTCCTCCTCCTTCTCCTTCACCTGGGATAGCAAAGGAGGCATAGGAGCCCTGGGAGTTCAGGATGGCAGTGCCCCAAGGTGAACCATGAGAATGTGTCCTAGACAGTCCTTCTGGGTCTGTCCTGACCCTGGGGGGTTTGAGTTATAGCGCTGGATCTGAAATCCAGTGTGTTCTTCTGGACAGATTCTTGATGTTCCGTATGCCTCAGTTTCCTTGTTAGCTATAGGAATTTCACCTCCAGAAAATGCCAGATCTGTAAAAACAAAGTAGAGGCCAGGCACATAGGTGTGCACCTGTAATCCCAGGTACTTGAGAGACTGACTGCAAGTTCAAGGGAAGCCTGGACCAAATAGTGACATCCTGATTCACAAAAGTAAAATAAAAATGGCTAGGGATGTAGCTCAGTGGTACAACATTTGCCTAGCAGGCCTAGGTTCAACTCCTATACATACACATAGACACACAAATACACACACACACACACACACACGAAGAATTGATTAAAATATCTAGATAATTCAGGGAAGGAGTAACTATTTCTACTTGAATTCCAAGTACAGAAGCCACCGTGCCAACTACCTCTGCCATGGACTGACATCCATACTCATACCACTCTCATGACTATTAATTCCCTACGCTTCATGCCTGCCTTTCTCTAGTCAAACTGTTCTGTCTGTTGTGAAAGTACCCAGGAGGATTATTATTTTCATGGTTTGCTGCCTGCCCCACAACAAGAGTGTAATTAAAATTTTATCAAAGTTGTTAGCAATTCCAAGTGTGTCGTGGCTAATTAGTTGCATCACTTTGTCACCATCCATTTCTACAGATGAGTGACAGTGCAGGGTCAACCGAAGCACTGCCTTCTGCTTTCCCTCTCCACACACACAGCAAACAGACAAACAAACAGAAGGAAAGGTGGCTTCCAGGGTTCTGAGGAAAGCAACTGTTTTCAGAGAGCATAGAACAAAAGGAGCCACCACAAGAAACCACTTGGCTGGACATGGAGTATCCTACCTGAAGGCAGGGAAGAGAAACAGCCATTCTCAGTATATTTAAGCCTGCAAGAGGAGGAGACCCACCACAGAACTTGACATCTGCAGCCATGTTATAGCTTCATTTGTAGTTTGTAAGGTTGATCACTGTATTGAGACTCAGAAATAAATGGTGTGAGGCTTGCCTGGTTTGTTTGCGTGGGCCACCAGGCCACACTTTCCAAGCCAGGACTGCTTTAGGAGGAGAAGACTAGCAGCAATGGCCTCTAAATAACCTGCATATCATAGGGAACCTCTGGTGTGCTCGAAAGGATGCACATTGCCATCTCTAACCATCCTCTATTACTTCTCTGTAGGTCACACGATAACTCTTGCGGGCCACAGCTGAGGGCAGGCTTGACTGAACCCTGGACTGAAGAATGGCATTTGGCTATCAGCCAGAAAATATGGGAATTCACTGTCTTGGACACATGCTTCATGCCAAATGCAACATCAGCCATTCCAGGGGCATTTCATTGAAGCTGCCTGGCAGATACGATGAATTGCCAACCGCATACCTAGACTGCTGTGTGCTTGTGGAGACAAACAAGAAGGTCAAGACACAATTCTTGCTCTTAAGGAATGGCCAGTCAAGTTGAGGAACTGAGGACTGGTAGTTTAGAAAACTCAAAGTATATACCATGATTTCTGAGCCATCTGTCTGCAGGGACATGGTAGGAGTTTGGAGACAAGACTTCCATACCTCTTCAGCCATCCCCTGACCACGGTGCACAAAGATAAGAGGTCACATTTGGCACCTTCTCATCCCATCCTACACGTCAGTTCTGAAGCCCCACCAACTGCTAACATGTTGAAGGAAAGCCCTCTCCCTTATGCCAGGCAGGTGGTATCTCAAGTGGAATGGATTGACTTGGGGAAGGCAAGTAAAGATGAAGTTGAACAACTTTCTGGCAAAGCATCTGCAGAAGATAGCATGGTTTGGGCTGTTCATCGAGTGTGGAATGAGCAGGTCCTTAGAATCTCCCTCACTCAAGCCTCTTGGGTTTTTGTTCATTTGTTTGTTTTAACAGATGAGGAAACTGAGTCTCAGAGTGGTGAGGTGATTTGCCCAAGATCTCACAACCTGGACTCCCAAATGTCTATGACTATGCCCTTCCACTAGAGCAGATGTTGGGTTCTAACCTGGTCCTTCCATGTTAATGCTTTTTTTCAAGTACAGGACCCTGTAAAGTACTAGCTGAGTAGCAGCAACATTTTTCTCAGGAGATGCCGGAGTGGGAATTTTGGCCAAACCATGTTCTCCTGTCCAAAATAATCCAGAATACCTACACCCCAGGGTATGGAGTCACTTGGTCTCCACTTCCCCCTAGCCCCCAAAATTCCACACAGGCTTCATGACAGACTAGAGGTCACTCAGCCTAGCTAGACCTGGGAACTCGGAGCTAGTGCCACTGTTGCCTGGCTGACTTATCTCTGGAGTCTCTAGGCTGGAGGCTCTGCCTCCAGTAGTATAAGGCTGGTCAGAGCTCTCTCCCTCTGAAGGCTGTGCTGAGGTGCAAAGTGTGGCAGGCTGGAGGATCCTTTATCCAGGACTGATGATCAGCACATTTGGGCTGGCACCCTAATGGCTTGGGGATGACACTGGGGCTTCAGAAAAAGAGCCACAGCCTCTCTGACTGTGGGAGTCACTGGGACTTTAAGGTGTAGGGTGTCATTAGTGATCAGTCTGGGAGCTGCTGAATTCTGACTCTTAGAGAAGACAATTCTGATGATGGTTTAAGATTGGATCTGTTTCTCCCTCTTCACCTACATCACACAGTAGAGCCAAGGCTATTATTCTTTCTCCTCATCCACCACAGTGTGCTTTGATTTTATTTTTGTTAATAGAGTGAACAGTGATGTGAGCTTATCACTGAACTGTAAATAACAGAGCCCTGACAACCTAAATCTCTGCATATAGTGAGCTCATGAGGTACAGCAGTCAAGGAGCTGATCAAAGGCTGTCATTGCCTCCTTCAAGGCTGGGGAATGGAGGGTGAAAGATGGAGCAAGGGGTTGGCAACTTTTTCTGGAAAGGACTTAGGTAGTAAACATGTTAGGCTTTGTGAACCACATAAGTCTCGGTTGCATATTTTCTTTGTTTTTATTCAAAAATGCAAGAGCCATTCTTATCTTGAGGGACACATAGACTCTGGCCCCTTAACAGAAGTTTGCCAACCCAGGAAATCCTTGAACACGCTCTGCAGTGTGGGACAGCCTCCACCCTCCTGGCCTGCCCTTGGTCTGTCAGTGGATGGAAACCTGAGCACAAGGGCTAGGGTGGGTTTTGTTTTTCTTCTAATGCTCCTTGAGAGATAGGTGAGTGAATTATTTAGGCTACAAATGAGACGGCTTTAACAGAGTCAGACAATAAAATCCCAGTCTCTTGGAGCCTAGAATGTGGGCTTCTCCACTCTCTCCTCAGCCTTGAGACTGTGTTCAGGAGGCTGGAGAGGGTTGCAGCCCTCTACTCATCTGTCATCCACAAGCCACTGGGGTATGCTATGGCTGGAGAATGAGCTGGGGAAAGAAGGGACAATGTGATACATAGTGTACCCTTAGCTGCCAACCGTGGCTGGCCCCTGCCTCAATGGACCTCCTGATTCCCTGACCTTCCCAAATGCCCTCTCCTCCCTGCTTACTGAAACGACTTCTCTCCTTTGATGTGTGATGGAATTTGGTAGCTCTTTGTTTTAGTTCCTCGAAGCCTCATTTCCTCCAGAACTGTTCAAGTATTTATTTGGTGGGCTTTGAGAGGTATCTTTTTCTTTTTTTTTTTTAAGACAGGTCCTCACTATGTAGTTCAGGCTGGCTTTAAACTCACTATGCACCCCAGGCTGGCCTCGAACTCACAGCCTCTTGGGCGTTGGGATCACAGGCATGCAGCACCATACCTGGCTCAAGATGTATCCTTTTTAAGACCAGAAGAGCCCCATGTAAGTTCCCTAGGGTCCTGTTTCCAACTGAACCAATATTTGTGTGCATTTCATAACTATTACGATGACAGTCTAGAAATGTAAATTAATTTCCCTGGAGCATAGGGTTTCTAGAGTCGTCTGTCTTTTTTTTCTATCCTTGGTAAGATGGGATCTCAGATTCTCTCAAGTTGACTGTACCCCATCTCCCTCAGGCTCTGAAGGCCTTAGGAAGTTTGCCAACTACGGATCATGTGCAAATTTCCCTTGGCCTCCTGGCAATTTCATTACAGACTGAGTGACATCCTAATTAATGGCCCCAGACAGTTGCACAGAGTTGAGGCTACAGCTTCCTAAAATCACAAAGCTTACAGCTAGAAGGGATTTTAGAGTCCAGTTAGCTAACTCCCTCATTTGGTAGATGAGGCTCAGGGAGGTTAGGTAATATGCCCAAAGTCACACAGCAGGCTGGTGGCATATCTTGCCCAGTGATCAAGACAAGTGTTCTCGATTAAAACAAGGGTTCTTTCCACTACTGCATATCACATCTTATCCCAAAACAGATAATAAGCCTGGAAATAAGCCAGGATTTTAGTGAGGATGAATGTGAAAGAGTCTCATTCTAGAATCACTCAACGCTTTGAGTACACAGGGACAGAAGGAAGAAGAAGAAGCATTTGGAGATACATACAGAAAAAGAGGGAAGAAGGAGAAAAATGGAGGGATTAGCAAAGCATGGTGGTGCATGCTTGTAGTCTTAAGAGGCTGAGATCACTGTGAGGTTCAAGGCCAGCCTAAGTTACATAGTGAGACCCTGTCTCAAAAAACATAACAAAACAAAACAAAACAACAACAATGAAAAAAATGAAGAGGTTGGGATTTAGCTCAGCGGTACAAGCACCTGCCTGGCAAATGTGAGGTTGTAAGTTCGATCCCTGGTACCAAAAAAAAAAGAAGAGGTTGACATCATTCATTCAAAATATCATAAAACTAAATCACAGAACACTAAAAAGTAAACGAATAGGGCCAGCAGTTTGGCTCAGGGGCTCCAGCGCCTGCTTGGCAGGCATGAGGTTGTGAGTTCGATCCCTGGTACTGACAAAAAAAAAAAAAAGAAAAGAAAGAAAGAAAGAAAAAGTAAATGAATAAAGCACAGAACATGACTTATACCACATCAAAAATGGCTGATTTTTGTCTTTTCTGGAGGAGACAGAATGAAGTCCTTATCGATGCTTGGCAAATCTGTGAAGCTAGCCTTGATGGCTGCTGGATGCTTTATACCCTACTATAGGAGTCTCTGAACTAAAGCTTGTGAGCCACCTTTTTTATAAATAAAGTTTTATTGAAACATAACCATCTTTACTTGCTTATCATTGCCTTTGGCTACTTTTGTGCCGCAGTGACAGAGTTGAGTCACTGTGAAGAGACTCTATGGCCCACAAAACTTAAATAACCTGGCCCTTTATGGAAAAATTTTGCCATTCCCTGCCATAGTGATTTTATTGAAGGTTTCTAAATATCTACATCCTTGCATCCAGAAGATAATAATTACACTGTATTCCTGCATTTAGGACCTCTTTTTCTTTGACCCTGTGCTCCCTGCATCATTTTTAACCTTTTCCAGTACCACTCCTGATATCTGACCACTGAAGAAATGAAGACATAAAGATTAAGAGGTCAAGAAAGCCTCAGAGCAGCTAGGTACATTCCTAGTGTGTTGCCATACCCAGCATCAGTTTACTTCATTTTTCCCAAGTTCATGTAACTTCTACTTTTAAATTTAAGGAAGATAACTGCATATGTATCCATGTGTAAAGCTGTAATTGTGCATATATGTATCCATTAGCGTTTCTTTGTGTCTGTGGATTATAGGTTCTCTAAACTCACATGCAAGGATGATATTCAAAATACATACAAATGAATTCAGCATAGAGACTAATTATAGCAGATCAGACCAGAGCACATTCGCTGCACACAACCCAGTCCATAACTGTACAACCCCACTCCACCTGGTGTGGCTGAGATGGGGTCCTGCCATGAGAATGGGACCCATTTCCCTCCTACCCCAGTGTGAGCAGCCAAGCTGGTTCCTGATGCCCTTGGGCTTGTGATTTGTCCTTGACAGTGGCTGACAGAGTCATAAGTGGCCACAGGAAGGGACCTGTAAACTAGAGATCCTCCACAACAGGGCATCTTCCAGAAACTGAGGAATATGTCCTACAGGACAATGCTCAACCCCTGCAATGGAAAGAGAGATTCATTTCTGTTAAGTAATTTGCTCAATATCAAGCAGCTAGTAAACGGCATGTGGTGGTTTTGTGCCATATTAGTTTGAGTAAGCTGGAAACACATTCCCCAGAACCCTCTTTACAGCATAGTTCTGGATTACAGTTGTCAAGAGATTCATTTGTAAATGACTTCAAAGGCAGAGAGTCACAGTAGCAGAAGCAGCAGCAGCAATTCGAAGATTGTCATAGTTAGAAGCGTCAGTAGGTTCCAGACTTTTATTCTCCTCCACTCCACACTGAACTTTGCTTAGAACTCCCAGCCCTTCTGAACGACAAAAGACAATAGACTCCCATTAACAGTTCTCCAGGACCTTGCTTTAGCAGCTGGCATGCCTGAGTTCAGAGAGTTTGAAAAACTTCTGTACTTCGGGGTACTGAAGAAGACACTTCAGGAAAATTGATGATAAGGAAGTCTGGGGAAGTGAATCATCATGATACAAGTATGAAAACATTTGTGCCTTATGTGAATGCTCACCAAAGTGAACCCCAGTAGAGGAAGATCTTAAATCAGGACACAAAGACTTCACATTCTTTCCCCAGTCATTTTCACTAGCTACCCCGCCATGAGCCATCTAGCTCACAATCCAAGTGTACAGAGTGAAAGGATAGAAATCATGTGTAATTCAATAATGTGAGCTTCTAGTCATCAAGTCTGATGTGTCTATAGCCCCTGTTGAGTGGCCACCTTGCCCACAGCAGAGACTAACATTGAACCATCAACATGGTGCCATTCCTCAGTGAATAGCCAGTCACTTGGCAGGTTGATTACACTTCTATTATGGAAGGGGCAAGCTTCTTCTTACTAGGGGTCCTTTATTCTGCATATGGATTTTATCTTTCTGGTCCACATAGGGGTACCCAAATCACCAAATTATGGAATATCTGGTTCATGGTTGTAGTAGTCCATCGAATACAGCTTCTGATCCAGAAACTTCTCTACAGCAAATAAAATATAGCAAGGGGCTCATATAATTCAAAGGTCTTACAATGTACCTGCTCACTTGGAAATAAATGGCCCAACAGAATGGCAGATGATAGTTGGGAGATTCAGTTACAATACCAGCTGAGTACAAACGCTGGGCAGATCTGCAGCAAGGTCCTCCAGGATGCTGCATATGCCCTTAATCAGTGACCAATGTATAGTGCTGTTTTCCCACAGTCGGAATTCATGGGTCTGATAATTAAGGGGTTGAAAGAGGAATGGTTCCCCTCATTTTTGACTCCAAGTGATACACTAGGGAAATCTTTGGATTATAGCCCTGCAGCTTTGGATCTGAAGCTTTAGAACAGAATGTATCTGTCTAGATTAATGATACATAAAGAAAATATGTAATATGGATATCTTTCAGTGACTGTACTGAGTATTTGCTGAAAGCAAAGGGACTATGGACTAAACAGGAGAGAACGCATTCATTTTAAAAC
This sequence comes from Dasyprocta punctata, assembly GCA_004363535.1. Lineage (NCBI taxonomy): Eukaryota > Metazoa > Chordata > Mammalia > Rodentia > Dasyproctidae > Dasyprocta > Dasyprocta punctata. The sequence goes on along the minus strand of RJWM01036021.1, from coordinate 8,614 downwards.
AGCAGCTGCAAGCACATGAGTAGTTACAGAAATGAAGTAGTTAAAAATATTTTTCTTTTATTAATATGAATATTATACTATAACCTAAGTTTATACTATAGTTCTTTATATTAATATGAATATACTAATATAAATATTAAAGTTAGTTTTTTCCCTCTTCCTGTTCATGAAAGTGACCAGGCCCATTTATTACCTGAAAGCAACCAGAAAAATACACAGAAACCGCCAGAGGTTTCATCCAGAGCCACAAAAATGAGTGCACACATTGAGGTTAAAGGCAAAGGTGTGATAAACAGTCAAAGTCTCCTGTTTGAACCCTACCAAGTCACTGTAATTCAGTCAACTGATGACACATGCTTGAATCATTTAATCCCCACAAGAACCTGTGAGGTAAGTGTTAGTAACACTCGTTTACAGAGTCAGCCACTCAGGAAGAATGCCTGTGGGCCTTCAATAGCTGTCACACTGGCTGGGAGTCCAGAACCAGGAGAGTGCATATGGAAAGTGAGAATGGGGAGCGGGAGAGACATTTTTTTTTAAAAAAATGTGAGTTGTCTTATTTAATCTGCACCATTATTAATTCCACCAGGTGGCTATTATTAGTCTCATTTCGCAGGAAAGGGATGCAAGACTCAGAGGTTTACTAATTTGTTATCTGTGTTAGAGCCAACAAGCTGAAGAACCAGGGCTTGCCCAGGTCTGCCCAGCTCTGCAGAACACATTCTTCTGTCACACCTGGCCTGTGTTCCACTCATTTCTTCCTGCCAGAACTTCCCAGAGCCCAAACACAAGACAAGTAATGCTTAAGGGAGGTGAGAGGGGCCTGGGGCTAGACTGGGTAGAAAATGCCACGACAGAAGTGCATCCTCTGTGCTATGGGAGGGCAAAGAAAGGAGAGTAAATCCAGCCTGAGGGAAGCACTGTGAGCCTGAGTCCTTAAAGTTGAATGGGAGACAGCAGGAAAAGTGAGGTGGGGGAGGAGAGTTGGAGGGAAAAGCATCTTCAAAGAAGGGTGGAGATGAGTTGGTAGTTAGTCATGACTGGAGTACAAAGAGAAGTGAGGCGGTGAGAGACGATGCTGTGAGTTGGCCGACAGTGAGCTTGGAAGAAGCTGGATATCTGCAGTTCTAGGTCTATCCTGAAGATGACAGAGTCTCACAGGGGCACAGGGCAGAAGCTGATGTAAGGCTGAATGAGGGGTCAAAACGCAGTCTAAAATCAGAAAAGTCACATAATCAAAAGTTCTGACAAGTAAGAAATAATAAGCCCCTGAACCCAAAGGAGTGGTTGCCTGGTAGGAAGATGAGGGCATTTCCTGTCTCCAGCCTCTTCCATTCCCTGGTACAGTACATGCCTGCTTTTGCTCTCCCACACTCACAGGGGGACTCCTGGTGGCACCGACCCACGCACCAGGCAGGTGACTGCCTCTGTACTGTTGGAAGAACACCAAAGGCCCAGCATTCCCACTTGCTTGCCTTCTCCAGAACCTGCAACCCTTCTACTGAGTAGCCTAATACAGCTGCACTCACAAAAGCAACCACTGAGTACTTAAAGGTGATTTGATTTGTGATATTTTTATGGGGTACCATTTAAATCTTAGCCAATTGTGAGAAAAGGCTAGGAGAAGACTTTGTTGATGAACTAGCAATTCTGGAGTGCTGGATGCCTAAGAGTTCTTGAAAAAGAGAGCAAGCAAACCGCCTGGAAGGGATAGGCTGCTGGGTTAGGCAGGGGGCTGGCTGCAGGGGGTATGAGTGGCTCTTCTCATACAAAGCTGATGGGCCCAAATGGAGGAGCAGAGTGATCAGCTCCCAAGTCCCACCCCACACTGTCCCTATGTGCTTGCCAGGGACTGAGCCAAGACACTGATGCCTGAGAGGACAGGAAGCTGAGTTTTTCTCCTTGAGAGTGACACCTAGGACAGTCCTCAAGGAGGGTCGAGGTTCCTCAATTCGCATGGAGATCTCGCCTTGCCCTCCTTCACCCACGCACACCCAGGAGCTAGACAATCCGTCACCAGCCAGTGGGACGTGCAAACATCCTTTGCATTTAGTTGCTGATTGTTAAAATTTTAAGCTGCCTATAGGCTGATTTCACATGGATAATCTTTCCAGGAAAAAAAAATCTTTTAATTAATTTTACACAAAAACAATTCGTTGCAATCATAGCCTTTAGTCAATTAAATGTCAGAGAGGAACGCGGGTGGAGTGGAGGCCAGGGAAAGGGTGCAGATGGGGAGAGGTCAGCGGAGACTGGGGGTCCGAGGCGATAGGGGTTTGTCTCGTGGCTGAGCAATGCGGTCACGGCTCTCCCAGGCCAGGTTCTGCCCCTCGCATGTTCACCCTACCCCCTCAGAAGCGGGCAGGCGCGACCGCCCCCTCTTCTTCGCTCTGAGCGGCTCCTGTATGGGACCGAGGACCAGGGGGTCCCGGTAGGGCGGGGAGGGTCTAACCGTGCCCCTCGGGGGCCGCCGAGCCTGCAGGACACCTGAGGACCGGCGGCATCTCCGAGGCGGAGCTCCCTGTGCGGGCGGTGTCCGCGGATGCCCCTCGCTGGGCGTCAGCGGGGCGCGGTGGGGACACCGAGCCGCGGCCGGTCCGAGTGAGGGCGCCCCCTGCTCGCCGCTGCGCGTGGACGGCGACGCCACTGCAGAAGGCGGAGGGCTGAGCCCCAGCGCCCCCAGCCGGCCCCGGCTACCAGGCCGAGTCCCCACCGGGCGGAGGCTCCTCCTTTCCCACCCGTTAGGCTGCTCGGGTCGCCGGACTCCTGCCTGCTGCTCCCGGTGCCCGGCGACCCGCGGAGACGGCGTTATATCCTTGGTCCCACAGAGTCAGGTCGATTCAAGAGTGACACGCGGCCGAGCGGCACAGAGCTCTACAACCTCGGAGTCTGTCCTGTCTTCGCTCGCCGGGCCGAGCGGGTGACTAGCAGCGCCCAGATGGGCGGTCTGGGTCTCTGGCTTCCGAACTGCAGTACCCTCTAGCGGCTGGATTGGCCTCATGACTCCCACCCACTTCGGGAGCGCAGGCGAAGTGGAGGCTCGGCCCAGCCCTCCACCTGTGGTGTGGCCCAACCTGCCCCGCCCTCGAACTGAGTTTACCCAAGCTACAAGTAATGAGCTTGGATTTCTCTCAATGCGAGGACCTGTGGCACCCGGGAAAGTCTGCAGGGCAAGAAGGTCCAGGCCGTTGTGGGCAAAAACTGGCAGGTTCAAAGGTACAGCTATTGTCTGTCCAAGTTGAAACAGTGGAAAACTATGCCTCGTTTTTTAAAAATTTAAGTGCAATTTATGTACAATAAAATGCATCCATTTAGGTAGATATTTAGATGAGTTTTGACACATTTCGAGCAGCACTACCATGGTCATGACCACACTTCCATCTCCGTCCATTTTCTCAAAAGTTGTCTTGTGCCTGTCCCGGTCCCCACAGTCTGGTTTCTGGCAACCACTGGTCTGCTTTCTGCCACAATCAATCTCTTACATATTTGTAATCTGTGGCTGATTTCTTTCCCTTAGCAAAATGTTGAGAACCACTCCTTTTGTTGGAAAGATCATTAGTTTACTCCTTTTTTATTGCTGAGTGATATCACATTGTTTGGTTGCACAACCATTTGCTTATATTTGTTCTAGTTCAGAGATGTTTGGATTTTTTCCCAGTCTTGGCTACTTAAAGCTGTTGTGAATATTTAAACAAGTCTGTGTGGACATATGACTTCATTTTTCTCGGATACATACCTAGAAATAGAATTGCTGAGTCATGTCAGAATGCTGGGTCATACCAGAAAATGTATTCAGCCTATCGAGTGCTGTGATTACAGGTGTTATGAGTTGTATCTAGCTGTCCTTCCCCAAGCCTCATGTGGTCACAGGCGGGGCTTTTTGGAGGTGGCTGGATCTAAAGTGTGGATACTGGGATTAAGGATATGATGATGGATTGAGGGTGTGATGCTGGGATTAAGGGTGCCCCACCCTGGGGGTGTGTGGCACCACAAAAAAGGTTGGTAGCCTGTATGGGATGAAGGGAAGAGGCAGGCTTGCTGCTGCTGCTTGCTGCCTTCTGCTTGCCCTGCCATGCCACAGACTCATTCTCCTCTGTGTTGCCCCTCTGCCATGCCACCCTGCTTTGGGATCAGCCAACTATGGATCGAAATCTCTATAAACTGTGAGTTCAAATAAATCTTTTGGGGAGGAGAGGTTTAAGAGAGGTTAAGAGAGTAGGGAAAAAAAGAATCAAGTTATATCATGTACAGTTACAAATTCTCTATGAGGAATGTGAGTTACTATGTATATCTAAAATGTACCAATAAAGCCAGGCCTGATGGCTCACACCTATAATTCCAGCACTCAGGAAGCTGAGGCAGGAGGATTGTTGTGAGTTCTAGACCAGCCTGGGCTACAAAGTGAGCTCAAGGTGAGCCCAAACTGCATAGTGAGACCCTGTTTCAAAAAATCACACACACATACACACACACACACACACACACGTACAAATGTACCAATAAAATCTGATGGAAAAAAAAAACTTTTGTCCTTCAACTTTGGATGTAAGATATTTTGTTTCAGCGATATAAAAAGCAACAAAGACAGCAGGTATGGGCTGTATTTTCCATTTTATTTATTTATTTATTTAGTACCAAGGATCAAACTCATGATCTCGAGGTTACCAGGAAAGTACTTGAGCCACAGACTAAAGCATCTTTTTTGTAAAGTATATGGACTTACAATCCACATACTTTTTTAGTGCAATTTTGTTCAAATTTTCATTTGTTTCTATCAGGTTACTTTATATTATTGAGCAGTAAAAGTCTTTCATATATTGAAAATGTAAATCCTTTATCTGATATACTTTTTCATTTATTTTATTATAGTCTGTGGTTTACCTTTTCATTTTTTAAACCCTGTGTTTCAAAGAGTAAAGTTTTAGTTTTGGTGAAGCCCAGTGACCATTATCTACTCTTATGCTTGTGATGTTTTGGATCCTAGCTAAGAAACTTCTGCCTTATGCCAAGTTGCACACTTTTTCTCCTTTGCTTTCTTCTTACATGTTTTATAGTTTTAGATAATATATTTAGGTCTATGATCCATTTGGAGGTAAATTTAATATACAGTGTGAGGTAGGGGTTGAGGACCATAGATGTTCCATTTTCCAGTATCATTTGTTAAATAACCTCAGTACTGCTGGTAGCTAGATGGCATCTAATGAACACCTTCTCTATGAAGGGCCCTGTGTAGACTCCTCCCACTAAATTGGTTGTATTACAACCAATACTCTATAATTTTGCCAAAACGAAAGATTATAATTTACAATGCTAGGTCAAAAAAGCATTGGTTTCTGCAATGCTGTTTGGATACACAAGTCACTCTATGAAGAGTTATACATGGTGAGGAACTGAAACCTCCTACCAACAGCCAGCATTTGCATGCCAAAGAGGTAAGTGAGCCATTTTGGGAGTAGATCCTTTAGGCCCAGTCAAATATTCAGAGGACTGATCCCACCAACCATCTTAACTGCAATCTCAAGAGAGCCTGAACTAAAACCACACATCTGAATTCCTAACCTACCGAAATTGTATTTCTAGATTCTTAATTCTGTTCCATGGATTTATGTCTATCCTTATACCAATACCAGACTGTCTTGATTATTATAGCATTATAGCAAAGTCTTAAAAAGCTCTCTAAGCTCTTTTCTCCATTTTAATTCTTTTATTAGTACATATTTTTAGTGAATAATGATCATATTCCTCATGGGGTATTGTTACATGTATATAACACATTTTAGTTCATTTTTCATTCACTTCTTCTCCCCTTCCTCAAGATCCCTCCATTTCTTGATTCCTTTCTCATTTCTAAAAGACTTAGCTACTGATTTCCTATCTATTTTTTACTTTGCTCTTTATTTATATTTTGGGTTTCTCATATAAGAGAAACCATGCAATATTTAAGGTTGTGTGTCTGACATATTTCTGGTCTCAAGGCACATTATTTTCCTACAAATTATTTGAGTTTATCCTTCTTTATGGCAGAGTAGTACCCAATTGTATAAAAATATTACATTTTCTTTATCCATTTATCTGTTAATAGACATATAGATGTCTTCCAAGACCTAGCTATTATGAATTGTGCTGCTATAAACATGGGTATGAACATATCACTGTAATATAATGTCTTTAAAATTTTCAGGACAATATCAAGAAGGAGAATAGCTGATTTGAATGAAATTTATAGTTTTAGCTTTTTGAGGAAACACCATACTGGTTTCCATAGTGGCTGTACTAGTTTACATTCCCACCAACCATATAAAAGGACTGCTTTCCCTCCACAGCCTCACCAGCATTATTTTTATTTAAAAGAAAAAAGAAAAGAAAAACAAAAAGCAAATGAGACAAACAAACAGCAACAACAAATCCAATACAATGACAGTATAGGTTTACAAAACAAGATGATTGGAATTTGACAATGGTTGTAATATTGCATATCGTTACCTTCAAAAGGATTGTTTAGATTAACAGATATAGACATGTAAAATTGATCTAATCATGTGAGTATTAACTGTTCTTTTCTAATAACTAATACATTTAGTAGTATAGTCATTTTAGCTATCTTATGTTTATATATATATATATGTAAATTTATGTCTTGTTTCTTTTCCCTTCCTTCTTTCCTCCTTTCCCCATCGCAATTACTTTTGCTCTTTGAGCAGTTTCTTACCCTTTCACAGTATTTATTGTAGATTTTGGATCATATATACTTCTTCAGTTTCTTACACTAGGGAGACAATACAGTATTTACACGTTTGAATTTGATTTATTTCACTTATGAGTATGGTCGCGTCCATTTACTTATAAAGTCTCAATGCAATCTTTCTTGATAGCTGAGTAGTACTCCATTGTATAAAAATACCACATCTTTTTAATCCATTCCTTGATTGATGGGCACTTGAGTTGTTTCCAAGATATGGCTATTACAAATTGTGCTGCTATAAGCTGGGCATGGTGGTGCACACCTTTAATCCCAGCACTTGGGAGGCTGAGGTAGGAGGAGCATTGTGAGTTCAAGGCCGCTTTGGGCTACAATGCAAGTGCAAGGCTGGCCTGAGCTACATAGTGCAACCCTGCCTCAAAAAAACTAGGGTTGGGAGTTTGGTTCAGTGGCTTAAGCACTTGTCTGGCAGGCATGAGGTTGTCAGTTCGATCCCCGGTGCAAAAAACAAACAAGCAAAAACCAAATTGTGTTGCTATAAGCATGAGTGCACATATATCGATGCGGTATGATGTTTTCAATTCTTTTGGGAAAATGCCCAGAAGCAGGATAGCTGTATCAAATGGAATCTCTAATCCTAGCTTCTTGAGGAATCTCCACACTGATTTCCACAGTGGTTGCACCAGTCTACACTCCCCACCAACAGTGGAGAAGAGTTCTTTTTTCTCCACAGCCCCTCCAACATTTGTTGTTGGTTGATTTTTTGATCTTGGCCATTCTTTCTGGAGTGAGATGGGACGTCAGTGTTGTTTTAATTTGCATTTCCCGAATGATCATTGATGTTGAACTTTTTTTCATATGTTTATTTGCCATTTGTATTTCTTTCTCTGAGAAGTGTGTATTCATCTCAGATGCCCATTTTTGGATTGGGTCCTTGTATTTTGGGGGCCTGATTTCTTTTAATTCTTCATATGTTTTAGATAGAAGTCCTTTGTCTGATGGACAATTGGCTAAGATATTTTCCCAGTTCATGGGTTTTCTTTTCACTCTGTTGGAGATTTCCTTTGATATGCAAAAACTTTTTAGTAAGATGAGATCCCAGTTGTTGATTCTGGGAAGTGTTTCCCATGCAATTTGATTTTTGTTCATGAACTCTGCCTACTCCTATGTCATCAAGATTTTTACCTACTTTGTCTTCTAGTAAGTTTAGGGTCTCTGTTTTAATATTCAGATCTTTGATTCATTTTGACTTTATTTAAGTGCAAGGTCATAGACATGGATCTAGTTTTAGTTTACTGCATGTAGAAAGCCAGTTTTTCCAGCACCATTTGTTAAAGAGGCTATCTTTCTTCCAATGTACATGTTTGGCCCCTTTGTCAATGATGAGGTGGCTGAATGTGTTTGTAGTTGTGGCTGTATCTTCTAATCTATTCCATTGATCTTCAACTCTGCTTTGATTCCAGTACTATGCTGATTTTATCACAGTAGCTTTATAGTATAGTTTCAAGTCAGGGATTGTGATGCCTCCTGCCTTACCTTTGTTGGCCAGAATTGCCTTTGCTATTCTAGGTATCTTTTGGTTCCAGATGAATTTCAGGAATGCTTTCTCTAGCTCTGTGAGGTAGGCAAGTGGTATTTTGATTGGGATTGCATTAAATCTGTATAATAATTTTGGGAAAATGGCCATTTTCATGATGTTTGTTCTTCCTATCCATGAACAGGGAATATCTTTCCATTTTCTGAAATCCTCTTCGATTTCCTTCTTCAGAGTAATGTAATTTTCACTGTATAGATCTTTTATTTCCTTTGTTAGATTGATTCCTAAGTATTTCATTTTTTTGGATGTTATAGTGAAGGGTGTGGTTTCCCTTATTTCTTTCTCAGTGACTTCGTTGTTTGTGTACAGGAATACTA
>RJWM01036020.1:0-18431 GCA_004363535.1 Dasyprocta punctata | reverse complement strand
TCACTCTGAAGTATTTAGGGGTGATGTAAAAGGAAAACTTTGAAATCATAAACTCTATGATACCAGAAGAAATAGAGAGAAGTGGTACAAAGGATCTTATTGCAGAGTAGAAGGATTTCTGCAGACTTACATAAAAGTAGGACCAAAAGCTGGCAAGGAATAGAAGATAAAAGAAAAATTGGAGAGAGAGAAATAAATTATACAGAAAACAAGAGAAAAGTAATTAAGGCAGAAAACTTGTACAGAAGGAAAAAATAGAGAAAAGAAAAAAAGAGATTAGAAACAAGGATGAAAGAAACAGGAAGATCATCCAAGCCTCAGGAAACTGGTGAAGAAGGCAGGAGGAAAAAAAAATGGAAAAAAGAACAAAATAAAACAAAAATAATGAAAAAAAATTCACAGACACACACAAGTAAAACCCAACAAATGAACAAAAAAAATTTTTTAAAGCAAAGGAAACAGAAATTTCTCTATGATTTCAAGCCTGCAATTATATCTTGGAGTCTAAAGTTTTGTGTCAATTTCCAATTCAATGGGTGACTCTACTCTTAGACAAAGGAGGCAGGCATTGCCCAGACTATACTGGGTAATCAGCAAACTGGCAGTAGGATTAGGTTTGGTGCCAGTTCTGGGATTTTAAAATCCATGAAAACTCAGGCCAAACCTGGCCTCTGGCCATGGGACTGGGGCCTGAATAGTTTAGCTTATAACGCTTTAGGTGTCTCTGGCCAGCATGACCACGACTCCTTGAACATAGACTTTTTCTGTAGTTGTGACTGTAGGTTTTAACACTAAGAGCCCTGAGATGAAGCCAACTCACAGCTGCTCATAGTTCCAGGTTCAGTTGACCCTTGCCTGAAGTGGTGTCTGACCAAGCAGTCTCTCCAGGCGACATGGCAGACTCTTGGATTGAAGTCACACGCTATCTGTTGTACTGCACAGCACGCCACTGCTCTATTCCACTAGTGCATTTGTCTCTGAAGACGGCTGGAGGACCCCGCTTTTACTGTATCTCTGTAGGTTCTAAAATCAGTGTTCCTTTCTCATGAGCCACAAGCCACCAGCCAGGAGCTGGGGAGAAAATGCAGATAACCACTTCCCTTTCCTACACTGTAGTCTGTCTCTTCAGTTTTTCTCTAGGCTCCGATTTTGCCCATCAAATCTTTTCTGGGTCCCTAGGGTTCACTTCCCTCCTTATTTTTCCCTAAGTTTTATTTTCTTCTGTCTGGATTCTGAATCTTGGGGAGGCTGATATGCTCCTGCTTAGCACTCTGCCATCTTCCCGGAACACAGTACAACATAACAAACCAGTATCTATGAGGTGCAAGGAAAGCAGTTCTGAAAGGGAAGTTCTTAGCAGTGAATTCATACATTGGAAAAAAAGAACATGCTCAAATAAGTAACCTGATGATTCATTCACTTCAAGGTGCTAGCAAAACAAGAGGAATCTAAACCCAAAACTAATGTGAGGAAGGAAATTTTAAAAGCAGGGCAGAAGTTAATGAAACTGAGACAAAAACAAAAACAAAAACAAAAACAAAAACAAACCAAATCAATACAATACAATATAATTCAATACAAAGAATCAATGAATAAAAGAGTTCTTTGATAGATTAAACAAAATTGACAATGTTAATGTTACCAAAATAAATAATGAAAAGAACCAATTTCATGCAACTGAAAATGAAAAAGGTCAAATCACAATGGATTCTTCTGAAATTGAGATTATGGATAACTACTTTTAGAAGCTGTTCCTAGGAAAATATGAACTATCAAAGTTTAACCAAGAATATATAAAAATCCTAAATAAGCCAATATCAGTCAGTGAAATCGAAGAAGTAATAAAAAGTTTTTGAACTAAGAAAATCCCAGGTCCCAAGGGATTCACTGCCAAATTCTACAAGAATTTTAGAGAAAAGCTAATGTCAGTACTCCTCACAATCTTTAATGAAATCAAAAGCACACTGCAGTCCTAAAGTCATTTCTGGAGGCAAACACTACAGTGATTCCAAAACCAGAAAAAGATGCAACCAAAAAGAGAAAAGCCAATTTCTTTCATGACCACAGACACAAAAATCTTCAAGGAGATATTGGCAAACAGAATGAAACAAGTCATCAGAAAGATATTATATTGTGACAAAGTAGACTTCACACCAGGATGCAAGGATGGTTCAGCAAATCAATAAATTAATAAATGTAATAAATCAATAAATGTAGTATACCACATAAACAGAAGCAATGACAAAAATCACATGACAACCTAAATAGACACAGAAAATGCCCATGACAAAATCCAACAAATTTTCATGATAAAATTCTTGAAGTAATTAGGTATAGAAGGACCTCATCCTCAATTTGCTTAAAGCCATTTATGGCAATATGATGCCTGTCATATTAAGTGAGAAAAAACTGAAAACTTTCCCCATAAGTTCAGGAAAACTATGAAAAATCCACTATCACCAATCCTGTTCAGTAGAGTGCTTGAGATATTACCAAAGCAAGTCAAGAGAAAGAAATACAAGAGATATGAATAGGGAAAGAAGTTATATTATGATTATTTGCAGATGACACGGACCACTATATAAAAGACCCAGAAAAATTCACCAAAAGTTTCAGAATGAGTAATTAAAATCAGTAATGTAGCAGGATACAAAGAACACCAAAAATAAATAGCATTCTTGTATCAGTAATATTGTTACCAAGAAAGAAATTAAGAAAGCAGTATTATTCACATAACATCAAGAAAAATTAAATACTTAATAATTAATCTAACCAAGGAAATAAAACAGCTCTACAATGAAAACTATACTAATCTGAATAAGCAAATCAGAAAGGACACTAGACAATGGAAAGATATACTGTTTCCTGATAGACAGAACCAAATTGTCAAAATGACCATCTTTGCAAAACTGATATACATATGTAATATGATCTCTGTCAAAATAACAATAACATTCCAAACAGAACTAAAGAAAATAATGCTAAAATTCATAAGGGACTATAAGAGACACTGAATAGGAAAACAATTTGTGGACAGCAAGAGCAAAGCAGGTGGCCTCTCAATCCCTATATTTAAGTTATACTATAACTGGAGTGGCAAAAACATCTTGATGAGCCTAGCATTGCAGTGCATGACTACAATCCCAATATGTTAGAGGACAAGTCAGGATTCTGTGAGTTCAAGGTCAACTTGGGCTACAAAGTGAGTCCCTGTTTAAAACACACACACACACACACACACACACACAAATATATGAAGAAGAAGAGGAAGAGGAAGAGGAAGAGAAAGAAGAAGAGGAAGAGGAGGAAGAAGAGGAAGAGGAAGAAGGAGAAGAAGAAGAAGGCCATGTATGGTGACACATGCCTGTAATCCTAGCACTTGAGAGGCTGAGGCAGGAGGATCATAGTGAGTTTTAGAACATCCTGGACCACAAAGTGAGCTCTGCACCAGTCTGAACTGCATAGCAAGACCCTGTCTCAAAAAGATAAGAAAGAAAAAAGAAAGAAAGAAAGAAAGAAAGAAAGAAAGAAAGAAAGAAAGAGAAAAGAAAGAAAGAAAGAAAGAAAGAAAGAAAGAAAGAAAGAAAGAAAAGAAGGAAAGAAAAGAAAAGGAAAGAAAAGAAAAGGAAAGGAAAGAAAGAAAAAGAAAAACAGCATGATATTGGTAAAAAAACAAATCTATGTGCCAGTGGAACAGAACAGAGGATGCAGAAACAATGCTAGGCACATATAGCTCCCTGACTTTTGATGAAGGAGACAAAAACATACATTGCATTAAAGATACCTTCTTTGACAGCTACAAAACTGGCTATTCACATGCAGGAGATTGAATTTAAACCAGAATTTCTCACCCCATGTGGTAAACTAAAATGGATATGGATTAAAGATCTAAATTTTAAAACAGGCATATTTATTTAATCCTTTCAAAGATAAAATAGGCAAAACTCTTGAAGACAGGAATAGGCAAAGACTTTCTGAAGACAGCCTCAATTACAAAATAACAATACAAAGCATCAATAAATGGGATAATATTAAATTAGAAGCTTATGCATAGCAAAGGAAAAAACCTACAAACTGAAGATACAACCTATGGAGTGTGAAAAGATATATTTCCAGCTACCTCTTGGATAGAGGAGAAATATCTTTTATGTATAAAGAACCAGAAAAACTTAGCCCACTCCAAAAGAAGACCCAGTCAAAAATGGGTCAACTGAAATGAATAGACACTTCTCAGAAAAAGTACAAAATCTCTCATCAATACATAAGAAAGTGCTCAAAATCTCTGGTCATTAAAGAAGTGCTAATTAAAACAACACTGAGAGTACATCTTAATCCAAGAAGAATGGCTTATAATGAAGAAAGAAATCAATAATACATGGTGGCAAGGCTGCAGGGAAAACAGATCCATTTTCTGCTGATAGTGGGAATGTAGTCTAGTACAACCACTATGGAAATAAGTATGGAGAGTATTCAAATAAATAAAACTAGAAATTCCATTTGATCCAACTAGTCCCATTCTAAACATTTTCTCAAAAGAGTTGAAGGCATCACTTTACAGTGATAAATGTATATCATGTTTATAGCAGCACAATATGTAATAGCTAAATCTTGGAAGGAGCCTATATGTTCATCAAAACATGAATGAACAAAGAAAATGTGTCACTAATATACAATAGAGTTCTACTCTGCAATAAAAAAAATAAATGAGTCATTTGTGGGAAATTGAATTCACTTTGAAATCATAATATTAAGTCAAATAAGTGAGACACAGACACTTAAATGTCTCATGGATCATTTTATATGAGAAAACCAAAGTGTAGTAATTAAAGAGTAAAATGAAAGTTAGATAACAGAAAATTGGAAGATAGATGTTTTGCAAAAGGGAAGGAGACCAAGGGATGGAGGGAAAAAGGGAGATGAGAGAAGCAAAGGAGACAAAAAAAGAATTGACAGGTGCTATGTACATGTATTAATTCTCTAGTTAAGGAATGTAATCTTGTGTGCTACAAACATGTATCGATAAAATAGGATATTAAATAGAAAAAATAAAATTAAATTAGAGAGTTATCAATTTGTAATATTGTGTTATTTTAAATATGCAAAAGAACTCACGTGTCAGATAAATCAGAATTTTGAATATTTTTGAGGAAAATGGTAAGTTGCAAGGATAATGAGTGAGTTGCGAGGAAAGTGCTTGAAAGGTTCACAGAATTCTACCTCTTGATCCATGATTATGCCATGAGTGATTTTCCTTTGTATAAATTCACTGAGCTGTACAGCCCAAGCTCAGATTTTCAAATATATGTTATTCTGGTATTCAATAATTTTCAGAAGGTACTAAACATTAAAATCCAGTCTCTCATATGAACACAAGTAAAAGTATCCTAATAAAACATTAGCAAAAATTTGTGCAAATATATGTCATAATCATCTTGCATTTATTCATAATTTAAACTTATGACAATTAAAGTATCATCAATCAATTAAACAAACTAAATATGATAAAACATGATGCCTTAGTAATGAAAAATTAGTAGTTACAATGAGACCCAGGCTTAAAGAATTAAAACTCAGGTTGGGGATGTAGTTCAGTGACAGGGTACTTGCCCAGCAAGCACTATGGTACTGGATCCAATCACCAGCCCTGAAAAAAAAATTCAAAATTAAAAGAAATAAAGCTTAATTGGTTAAAAGGTTCAGTATGGTAGGGCAGGTTTCAATGATTTCCCAAGAATTCACAGGAAACAACTTCTTCATGGAAGAGTAAAATTTTGTAAACAAGAACAAATCCTTCTAAGTTTCAAAGAAAACATTTAGAGACATAATTTCATTAATGTAAAGAATATCTGTCTCCCAAAAGCATCATGAAAAAATAAAAATTTAAGTTAGTTTCTGTGAGAATATTTTACAACATAAAATGTTTTGTTGGTTATTGGTTATTGTTATAAATGTATACTTTCCAGAAAAATATAATCATAAGGACAAATAAAAATTAAGGAAAATACTTGGCTGTTAAATGAGAAAAATATCATTTTGCTTAATTACAATAAATAAACTATGCAGGTTACTTTTGATAGAGCAAATACAAGGTTTTTCTCCAAGGAGAACAAAATTCAAATTTTACCACGAAAGAAGACCCAAGATAGACTTGAATGTTGGGAATGTTCACTACTAGTGACTGATTGTTTGTATTACTGACGAAATTGCCTTATTGGATGTTTAGAGGTGAATTGGTCTATATTTAATTTGATAATTAGAAAAATAGATCTAAAGTCTAAAAAGAGCCAACAATTACAAAATGACCTGCAGAGAAGGCAAAATAAAACGCAAGTTCTATCTGAGAAACAACACTGTAAATGTCCAAACCAAAACTGTAGTTGCTTTTGACTTCTAAGTTTTGAACATGAACATAGCTCTAATGAATGGAAATGCCAAAGTTGACAAGCTTTAATTTGCAGAATCCATCTTATAAACTATCTCTTTCTATTTGTGGAAGATTTCAATTTTCTTATGAAACTCTTTAAAAGTGTCTGATTCTGATTTTTTATGTTTTAGTTTAATTTGTCCTAATGATTCAGATTTAGAAAGTGTCTCTGCCTAAGATTACCAAAAAGTAATGCATGACAAATTAGAGGTCAAGCATATGTCTCATTAGTTTCTTACAGATATTAAATTTATTTGCAAATTCAGAAGATTAATACTCTGTTTCTGGATTCTGTTTTTAATTTAGTATTTTCTACCTGACATTGGAAAATCTACAATATTTTTCTATTTTTTAAATTACAACATCAAACTTTTAAATAATTCCAGTAAACAAACTGTAGGTGTTTAGAAATTAGCATATGAATTTATATTTTATATTTAATAATCCCTGGAGAACAAAATTATAGTGCTACTCTATACACTTTTCATGGTATGTAACCCATATTCATTATAGTATATACTATGTACTATGTATTATATAAGCACCATGCATATCATGTATATTATTTGGTATTTGCTATATCATACTAGGTGTATATCATTTTTGATAGCTGAAAAAGATATCAGTGATGAGATCTCATGTGACTATGTATACTTGCCTTTTCTCAGATTTCCAATTAACATTTTTAAGCAAATAAGGAGCTGTGTGAAAAAAAACTGAAAATGCTTTGAGTTATTTCTATGTATCTGACTTTCTTTTGTCCTATTTAAAAATAAACAAGTAGTTTCTTTTTAAAATAATGACAATTTACTTTAAAACAGTAACAATTCACCATAATTTAAATTTTTCTTCCTCTTCTTTTTTTTGGGGGAGGGGTTGTTTGCTCATTTAAGACAGGGTTTCAAATGTGGTTCAGACTGACCTTGAACTCACTAGGTAGCCTTGAACACTCAGCTATCCTCCTGCCTCAGCCTCCCAAGTGTTGAGATTATAGGCGTATGCCATCACGCCTCACCATAATTTTAACTTTCTCAACAGTTTCATTAGGATGAAGGTTAAAGTGCTGAAAAAAGTGCTGAATTTTATCCCACGTAGGTTACACTTAACAGCCCAGACAACCTAAAAGACAAGGCAGCTTTTGCTCTGTGTTGTCGTGTTTTCAGGATTTGGTTTTTACCCAGTATACATTTGTCTTGGCTACTTTTCTCTCGTTGCTGAGACAAAACACCTGACACCTAAATTAGGGAAGGAAATGCTTATCTTACAGTTTTTGTAGGTTTCAGTCCATACTCAGCTGGCTCCAAGAGAGGTGGAATGGCTGGGGGGCAGCCATTCATGGCGGTAGCAAGCAACAAGAACAAAAGGGCAAAAGAGGGGAAGCATGCCTTCTTCTGGCCCTTATATTGTATGCCAGCTCCCCGCCCCTGGTCAGGTGCTGCACTCACACTGCCAGTCCCAGTGCTAGACAATGAATCAATCACAAATGGTAGATTCAGCCTCCTCCATGATTGCATGAGGCTTGGGGGTCCACCCTAACAAAAACCATGATGACATTCCATAATACTCATATGTGTTGTCTTCATCCACATGATTGATGCTGTATCTCCACCACACCAACATTTCAGTCTGCAGGAAGGCACAAGACAGAAAGAGCAGGGTCAGAAGTTTAGTGAACAAAGGTACCTTTGACTCCTGCTTACATTTCTTATGTATGAATTTATATTCAGAGATGTATATCACTGTACAGATGAGGATGAGTAAAAAACATTTCAAAGCTGTCCAACCATGTGCCCATCCCCTCCAACTCCTCTCCAAAAAAGAAAACCCTGGGAAATAGATTTGAGGAAACAGCTACCAGATTATGAGACTCTTTATATGTCCACCAAATATTAGTGTGTAAATTTCTTCCCACAAATTAAAATCATTTTCTTCCCCAAGGACAAAAGCAAGGGCCTATTCCTATGACTGTTTCCACTGAAAGCTTAGAATACTCATGACTGTTCATTAGGTCTAGTCCTTGATCTTACAATGTGGCAACTTACAAACTAATAGAAAATTTATCTGCTTTCTATATCTACCCTCCCTTTTCACAAACATACTCACGTACATTCCAATGTTACAGTGTGGTTGGATGGCCCCACTTAAGCCTCATGTAATCATGGGCAGGGCTGAGTCTGGCATTCATGATTGGCTTGTTGTGTAGCATTGGGATTGACTATATGAATTTTGTACCCACCCGGTGGTGGAGCCAACATTCAGTGTAAGCACAGGAAGAAAGTGTGTCTCTTTCTCTCTCTCGCCAGTTTGCCTTGCTATTGTGGTTGCCATGAATGCTGGCCTGCCATGCCACACCATGCTGTCTTGGAGCCAAATGAGTATGGACTAAAACTCCCAAGAACTGTAAGAAATAAACCTTTCCTTTCCTAATTGTGGGCATCGGGTATTTTGTCTCAGCAATAAGTAAAAAGTAACCAAAACATCTAACATGCATGAGTGCAAAAGTAATAGAGAAATGAGGGTGTGCACATCATATACTTTTGCTATGATCTGTTTTTATTTATGTATTTATTTATTCATTTTAAAGATAGTAAAATCCAATAAAATATAACAGAGCAAAGTCAATCAAAACAAAGCAGTAGAACTGGTAGAGAACTTTAAAGACAGATACTGTGAAAACAATAGCTACTACAGTATATCTTGTTATTTTCAGAAAAGTTAATTATTCCAACAGCTATAGTAAAATTAAACCAAAAACAAAACACAATACAACCAATAAACACAGAATATAAAATAAACCAAAAAAAAATTTATCGGAATAAAGCAAAACAATGAGAACAATATTGGACCTCGAAGACAAGACAGAAGAGAATCCCCCATATTTGCTACATTGCCTACTGTCACCTTCCAAAGAGATGCTCTGGCTGCCAGCCCCAGGCCTGCAAAATCAATGAAACAGTACTAGCATTTAGTTGCTTTACATACCTTAGTTGCTATCAATTTAGCCAGACCTCCAAACGAGCAGGTTACTTTACTGGATGGGGGGGGGGGGTCCTTCATTCTTAGCCTGCACACCAGTAGGCGTACAGGAGGCACATGTTTCTCTTCCTGGAGTCCACGCCAGTTGTGCAGGCCCCTGGAAGGCAGACTAGTTGTCTTCTGGTTGGAACTGCTTAGGCCCAGTGGGGTGGGTTCCCTAGAGGTCCATCTCTCATTTCCTGAAGTCTGTGCCAGTCATGCAGTCACCCAGAAGGCAAGCTAGTTGTCTTCTGGTTGAAGTCGCTCTGACCCAGCAGGGCGGGTTCTCAAGAGGCCCATCTCTTTCTCTTCCTGGAATCCGCGCTGGTCGTGCAGGTACCTGGAAGGCAGACTCTTATGCTATAATCTGAATCTCTGTGTCACCCCACAAAAATCCAATGTTGAAACCTAATCTCCAATGCGATGGTAGTAGGAGGTGAGGCATCTGGTTGGGGATTAAGTTGTGAGCCAGAATATCTTCCATGTGCTATGATGGAAAGTGCTCCCCACTAGAACATTAACTAGAGCAGGAGCCCAAATCTTGTAGCAGTTTCATCTTAGACTCTGAAACTACAAAAAAGGGAAGGAGAGGGAGGGAGATGAAAAAAGGAAGAAAATGATAAAAGAATTAAGCTGTGTTCTGTACATGGACCAACTCGGCATCAAGCAAGCAGTCATTATGTATTGTCAACACGCACTAATAAAAATCAAAAACTGAGACAAACATCTGCATTAATTTAAACTATTCAATTAGAGTATCACATCAGCCCAAAAGACAACCTAAATCTTTAAAAATTGTACATCAGGGGAATGAATGGTCAAATAAAATGTCTTCTATCGTCATATTTTGAAAGACTCAGAATGCTTAGATTTCTTGATTTTCTGTTTTTATTTTTGATCTTATAATGTTCTTGAGCAAGGGGCCCTAAGAAGAATTAGGATGCATTATGTACAAGCATCAATTCCTCTCAATGAATGCAATCATTATGCATTGCAAACAGGGACGAATATAAACTTTAAAATCTATGATAGCACAGAAAAACGTGTTCCTTTCTAATCATCAGACATAACCCTTGCTTTTCCTCCCAGCTCTCTCTTACAGTCAACTGCACAGCAATACATCCTGCAAATTCTGATTATATTCATTCCTTCACTGAACAGCAGTACTTAGCTGCTTTTTGGACTTAGGGGCTATGGCCATCAGTAAATTCCTAGAGTAACTAAGCCCTCAGTGATCTGGGTGAGCCTGAGCAGATGAAGCCAAGTGTGCCAAAACAGAGCCCGAAGCTACAGGCCCTCTTGCCTGGACCCAAGGGTGGTAATAAGAGTAATACTTGATGGTGGAATAGGAACAAAATAGTAACTGTAGTAAAAATAGATAAATAATTTAATTAATTATATTTATTCCAAAAAGAGAATGGGAAATAAAGGGGCATCAAGCTGCTGGGTTAACAGGTACATCCCATTCACCCGTTCAGGTTTCGCACAAGAACAACACAGGCAGGCTGCAAACCCAGGCTTCTCACCAGAGCTACCCCGGCTGCAAGGACACCTGCACAGCTTTTTGAGAAGTGCGACAACTGCAGAAGCCAGTGATGTTCCTGTCAAGACCCCACCCAGAAAACCGCCTAATGTTCCTGACTGCTCTGCCCTGCATGCCCTCTCCCCCTACTTTGGTTGCTCAAGTACTTAAAGCCCTGACATCCTTCCCTCAGGTGGTGCTCTGTCCTCGAGAGGCCCCTTCCCTTTGTGCCTCATAACCTTCCACTTCGTGGCAGAATGTCTCCACCGTCCTTGTGTGGGTTTCAGTCGCACTTAGTTTTCAGAAAATGCATGAAAACACCATAAAAATGACAAGAACCTTATGAGAAAATAATGAAAACAGACCTTGTTGAAAGTTGAATAAATTCGTTGGCTGCATGGAGCTTGTGAATGGCATGAGCTACCTTGTTCTCTGTCCTTTTTGGCACATCTTTATACTCAAGGAGGTTTGCCACTATGTTCATTAGCTTCCAGGGCCATGGATGAAGTAGAAGTCTATATTTCTCTTGGAGATTTCATAATCTCACAAACTCAGCTTTGCAGTTCCACTTCTAGGAGTCTGCATTTAGAGATAAAGTACCAGATTTCTTTGGACAATTTATGAATTCTCTGTACTTTATTAGACTCACAGCTTATTTGTTCTTCCTCGGTACAAACATGAAACAAATCACAGAATCAGAGTGCTTTCTTGAAATAGTCCTGGTTTTTGACTAGCCTCTGTGTACCCATTTCTTCCCACCTTATTTTAAAGAAATTTTTTATGTTTTTGTTCATAGCTTGTAGTGAAAGAAAACATACCGAAGTTGATATCTGATACAAGTTCAGACACATTTTCTTGCCTCAGAAGGCTTAATAAGAAATCTTGATAAATGTTTTTGAATGACATTTTTACATTTGTATTTTGAGGGTATAAAAATGAATGTGATTGTTCAATTCTGCAAAAGCCGATATTTATGAACTTTTCACTTCATATTGTCTTGAAGTTCTGTTAAACTTTTTCTGAGGCATTCTCTTTATTGCAGTAACTTGAGTATAGCAGCAAGAAACAGGCAATATACATTTGCATTGTGACCCTTTTTAAATACTTCTCCAAAAGTACTGATTCACTTACCATGTGTTTTGCTTTTCATTTTATCGAAGACAGTTTTATCAACTATAGTTGCAAAACAAGTTTTACCAGATTTCCAAACATTACAGCTGTCTACTGACAGACCCCTCTTCCAATGCCATGTATTTTAAGTTTCTATTATAGCAGCAAAGCATTTGTGATACTTATACCGGTTTTAGTAAATTCTAGGTTACAGTGGCAACCAAGCCCAGTATATAACAGCATAACTAAAAGATCAACCCCTCCAGCCCCTTTAGAAGCTTGTTGCTGACATACTCTCACAAAAACAAGAAGAAAGCATTTTTGAATGAAAGATGACATTGTATTTTAACTTTAAAAAGTAACATGAGGGCATCACTCCTAAAAGCATTCGATTAAAGGTCAACAAAGGATATTCAGTGATTAAATTCAATAATACATTCTTGCTGTCATTCTTTGCCTAAACCATTTCCTCACTCCCATTCCTCTTTCATACAATACTTCAGCATTTTATAATATCATGTTGCACCTTGAATTCCTTCTCTCAATCCATCAGAATAAATTTTTAGTTATTCTTTTCTTTATTAAAATATTGCATTTTTCTAAATTTTAGATTTTCTGGTCTGTTTGCTTTTCTTACTCTGTTATCAACCTTTAATATTTGTCTCTATTTTCTTATATTTTTCTTTAAAGCTGCGTTCTGTATTTCAAGCTGTCTGTATAATTTCTTAACATTACAACTCCACTTTTGGTTCTAATATAAAATAAGAACAATATTCAGCCTTAAATTCAAATTCTCTGCCATTACTTATGGTGTATTCTATGTTATGCATAAAAGTTTCCTTATTATGTCTCTTTGTGTCAAATTTAGCACATTATTTAAACTTTAGGTCAAATGCTAAAAAGAGACAGTGTCAACAGGCCTCATTCTTACATGAAGATTTGGTCCTTGAATTTCCATACAATTCAGTGCATTTTTTATGTGATCAAAGTTCCTGCCTCTAGTTAGTCCCCTCTTCAAAATCATCATCCCGTAAGATGTACTGAACTAGGAGAATTTATCTGACATCATATAGGCGCACAGGCTGTAAGAGTTGCCCACTTAATCCCTGCATCTGTCTCTGTGGTGAGCCATTCCGTGCAGAGTAAATGCCTTCAAAGTGATGATGACAACTGAGAAGGTAAAAATAGAGACTCCAAGGAAGGCAGCTGTTTCCCTTGTGCCCATTCAGTAGTAGGATCCACAGTAGCCATGTACAAGTTTGTCAAATGTGCAATTTTAGAATTACTGAGGATAACTGAGGAAAGTTAAAGGATGAAAGAGATACATTTAGAATTGTTCTAAATTGATTTGATAGTCCATGAAAAATATATACAAATAGACTAAAACATCACACATCATTGTTTGTGTTGTCAAGCTCCATCCAGGACTTTCGTCTTGTCAAATTCACCATCTTACTTTCAGTTCACTTATTCTTTTAGCTGATGTCCCATCACAGGCTGTATCTGCCTAAGAAGTATGCTCAAAGAATGCAGTTAAATTTTAATTATTTTTATTACAGTGGAGACAAATTGTCATTAATTCTCCTAAATATACCATCCATTATTCACTTATCCCACTGAACTTGCCACATTCTGAAGTGATGCTCGAAGTTCTCTTTCATAGTTATCTTCCATTGCATGGCCCTGGTTGCTCAGCATCCTGAATTCAAAACACGTCACTTTCGTGATCATTTCTATCTGCTATTTCTGGAAATTAGACAAAAAGGTAGATCAAATAACCAGAAATAAAGACATATTTGCTTAGCTTTGTAAGATCACTATGATACACAGAAATATTTTCTTATGTGCTCATAAAATGTGTATTAGCTCTTGCTATGTGAGGTTAATGTAATATTATTGGGAAAATTTCAAAGTCCTTTTGGTCTTTGTTAACTGATATTCCCAGTCTATGTCACTGTTCAGGAGTATTCTAATCTGGTTCTTTTTATTTCTTTCACCACCAGTTGGTTACAAAAACTTGAAATGTTTCCAGCCAAAGCCTCTGTGTCATTCAGTGTCAGATCAAAATCTGGGATCAAGTATTATCTCTCCATATAAGGATTTGGATAGTGTAGTAAAAGCCAACATCGTGGGACAATGGAGCTGAAGGAGAGAAATCAGCCTTTTGCAATAACTTTAATCTTTTGAGTGTTTGGAATGTTTATATTAACAAAGTTATTAAATTTGGGGTTTTAAATATAAAGATGATCCTTTGAAACTATTTCTAGTTGCTAGCTGCTAATGCAAAACTTTCAATTAAATTTTAACTTTGATAATATTATTTTAAAGCCACATCAGTGCCACTGGACTGATAATTCGAGACCTGCATAACTTGTGTGTAAGAGTGAAAAGCTCATGCACTCTCAAATAAACTGGAATGTTTTTCAGTGACTACCTAGTAGGTAAGTTTTGGTAAGTAAAATATTTGATCTAAAAATTCATTATAATTTTTATGGTTTAGAAAGTCTAAATGCTTATTGTTAGTATATAAAATAATGATTTTTGGTTAGTTTTATCTGTACAAAATATAACAATGCAAGTGGGCAAGTATCACTTGAAGGATGTTCATTTTTAAAAGTTATATATGTTAATAGACAAAAATAGATTAAAAAACAACTACATTTTCTGTATCACTTTATACCTTGTACTAATTTCCTTATAAATCCACAGAAAGCATAGCAGTCCTCCTGGTGGTGGTTACTTCACTGGTTCGTTAAATTCATGAAAAGCAATCACTAAGACAATTCAAAGAACAAGGAATACAAATAACCAATAAATACATGGAAAAAATATCCAATAGCCTTGTTAACTAGAGGAAGGCAAATTAAAGCTATACTGAGATACCATCCTATCACACACAAAAATGATTCTCACCAAAAATCCCAATAATAACAAATGCTGGTGAGGCTGAAGAGAAAAAGAATATTTCCACATTGAGGGTAGAATCATAAACTAATAAAACCATTATGGAAATCAGTGTGGAGACCACTCAAAAAACTTAAAATAGAAATTCATTTGACCCAGATACTGCCCTTCTAGTTATCGTCCCAGAAGAGTTTGTAATAGAGTTTATAACAGCTAGATCTTGGAAACAACACATATATTCATCAACAGATTAATGGATAAAGAAAATGCGGCATTTATACACAATGGATTACTACTCTGCCCTGAAGAAAGTTAAACTTTAGGATTTTGTAGTTCAGTGCATGCAATTTGAGAATACAATATTAATTGAAATAAGGCAGGAGCATGAGATAACATATGTTACAGGTTCTCTTGTATAAGAAACTAATTTATATATATATATATATATATATATATATATATATAGAGAGAGAGAGAGAGAGAGAGAGAGAGAGCATAATAGAAGATAAATAAGAAATATGGAGTTCATGTAATTCCCCAAATTGCCTATACCATTTTTCAAAAAAAGTTTTAATATATAGGCTCTTTTGTTTAATTTGTACTACTGGTTTCTCTTAGTTCACTGAAAAAAATGCTTGTGAGTATTTAATTATCTGTTTCTGTTTTTTAAGACAGTCTATTGTCTTTCTTCAGAGTAACTACAGTACTTTAACGATAATGATACATATTATATTAACTATTGTTATTCTGTTATTTTACTATAAAATTGTGTGATAAAAATTTCTTTTTAATAAAATAAAAATAAATAAGAAAAGAAAAACTATTACTATTCATTAAAAATAATATTTAAGATGAAAATATGACTATCTTTATAATCTTCTAGTGGTCCCATAATTGATATTTATATTCATTTTTCAACGTGGTTTTTTCCAAATATTTCAGTCTTCCCCTTTTTCATTAGTCAAAAATCAATTATAGATGTTTTGTCGTAAATTGTCTAGTGGTTTTATAATAATTTATGTCTTCTTCAGTTTTTACAATGGTGATTTTTCTATTTATCCAATTCTTTGTAAAATTTTAATCAGTATTCTCTTATAAATAAGAAATCATTTCTTCCCATATAGTTTTAATATTGTTTGAAAACTTCGCTAAGTGACTAAGTATAATTATTTATCAAAACATTGAGGGTAAGAAAATCAGAGATAGAATGTAAAGTGAATTTATACTTACAATTCTAAAATAATTTTAATCAATTTTCTTTACAACTTACTTCTTTATCTTAAAAATGAAAAGAGATAAAAGCTGTAGAGAATTTCATAACAAAATAATAGGAAATTAACAGTAGTTAATATATTGCATATTGTTATCTTCAAAGTAGTTATTCAGATTACATGATTTAGGCATAAAAATGATCAATCAAGCAATGAAAAAAAAACTCTTCTATTTGATGGACAGAGATTAGTATATATATACATAAATATGTAAACAGATACATATGTGTGTGTGTGTGTGTGTGTGTGTGTATATATAATCATTTCCCTTCTTTCTTTTCCTTTTTCCCCTATCTCAGTTGTTCTTTTCTTTTGAGCACTTTCTGTCCCTTTTATTTTTTAAACATCTATTGTACTTTTTGAGCCTTAATTATACTTTCAGGTTTTTTTCTTTTTTACATTAAGGAGACAATATGATATTTACAAATGGAAGTCTGCTTTATTCCACTTATGAGGATGGCCTCAAGTTGCATCATTTTTTCTACAGAAGCCTCAAGTTTATCCTTCTTTATGTCTCAGCAGAATGCAATTTTATAAATACACCACATCTTTATAGCTGAGTAAGCACTCCATTGCATTGAAGATTTTATAACTCAATGGCCATGACTTGAGACTATATTCATAAATGAAATAAATCAAACTCACATGTGTAAATACCATATTGTCTCCCTAGTGTAAGAAACTGAAAGAGCAAATATGATCCATAATCTACAGTAAATATTGTGTAAGGGTAAGAAACTACTCAAAGAGGAAAAGTAACCTAGAGAGGGGAAAGGAGGAAAGAAGGAAGAGAAAAGCAAAAAGACATAAATTTGTATATACATGCATAAGATAGCTAAAATGACTATACTACTAATGGTATTAGTTCTTGCAAAAGAACAGTTAATACTTATAAGATTAGATAAATTTTACATGTCTAAATCTGGTAATCTAAGCAACCCTTTTGGAGGTAACAATATATGATATTACAACCAATTTTAAATTCCTATTATCTTGTTTTGAAGATCTGTATTGTTATTGCGCTGGGTTTGTTGTTGTTTGTCTCTTTTGCTTTTTGTTTTTCTTTTGTGTGCCTTTTTTCTCTCAAATAAATTTTTAAAATGTGAAAAAAAAAAAAAGACCACATCCTTTTTTATCCATTCCATGATTTATGGGCATCTGGATTATTTCCAGGATTTAGCTATCACAAATTGTGCTGCTATAAACATGGATGCATATATATCTCTGTAGCATGATGTTTTCAATTCCTCTGGGAAAATATCCAGAAGGAGAACAGCTGGATTGAATGGGACCTCCGATCTTAGTTTTTTAAGGGATCTCCACACTGATTTCCACAGTGGTTGCATCAATCTACACTCACATGACCAGGGGAGAAGAGTTCCTTTCCCCCACAGCCCTGCCAACATTTCTTAATGATTGATTTCAAGATGAAAGCCATTCTTCAGGGTGTGAGATGCAATCTCAGTGTTGTTTTAATTTGCATTTCTCAAATAACCAGTGATGTTGAACATTTATTCATGTATTTATTTGCCATTTGTATTTCTTTATCTAAGAAGTGCGTGTTCTTCTAAGATGATCATTTCTGAAGGTTTTTTGTTTTGTTTTGTTTTGTTTTTGTTTTTTTTTTGTGGCACCAGGGGATTGAACTCATAACCTCGCACCTGCCAGACAGGCACTTAAGCCACTGAGCCAAATGGCTAGATGATCATTTCTGAATTGGGTTTTTGAATTTGAGGGGTCTGACATTTTTAATTCTTTAAAAGTTCTAGATAAAATTTCTTTGAGGAACAGCTGGCTAAAATTTTTCCCATTTTGTGGCTTTTCTTTTCACTCTGTTGGTGATTTCTTTTGATGTACAAGAACTTTTTAATAAGATGAGATCCCAGTGGTTGATTCTTAGAAGTACTTCCCATGTAGTTTGCGTTTTGTTCATGAACTCTTTGCCTACCCCTGTGTCTTCAAGATTTGTACCTACCTTGTCTTCCAGTAGATTTAGTGTTTTTGTTTTAATATTTAGATCTTTGATCCAGTTTGACTTTAGTTTAGTGCATGGTGATAGACACGAGTCTAGTTGTAGTCTTCGGAATGTGAAAAGTCAACTTTTCCAGCACCATTTATTAAAGAGGCAATCTTTATTCTAGTGAACACATTGGGCTCATCTGTCAAAGATAAAGTGGCTGAGTGC
>RJWM01036019.1:0-18469 GCA_004363535.1 Dasyprocta punctata | reverse complement strand
GTGCATGTGCCCTGTCCCCCCTGCAGGTGTGCGTGTGCCCTGTCCCCCATGCAGATGTGCACATGCCCTGTCCCCCATGCCAGTGTGCAGGTGCCCTGTCCCCTGTGCAGGTGTGCACACATGGGCTGTCCCTCCCTGCAGCTGTGCGAATATGCTGCCACCCACCCCCGCCTCGTGCAGGTGTGCAGTGCCTCACTGTTGCTTGCCTCGCCTCGCCTCTGTGTTGGCCTTCACTCACTCACATGAGTGCCTCTGTGCCAGCCCCGGAGTCTGGACATCTAACATATCGTGCTGGTCTGGCTTCTGTCCCTGCAATGCAGACCTGAGGCGGGCCCACGATAGCATCTTCTACTACTCAGCTCATAGTGTCAGGGACCAAGCCCAAAGCTGGGGGGCTCCACTGGCCTCACGGTGGGCGCGGGCGTTAGAGTCCCACCTCCACCCAGGAAGTGGAGGAGACTGGCCTCCGCGTCCCTCCTGAGGGCCCCCTGTTGACTGCAGCACCTCCCTGTATCACTCTTCACGGTCCACCTCCGCTGAGCTCTGAAGACCGAGCCGCCCCCGGTGACCTGGGGCAAACCCGCTGGACCGCATCTGAACTGCAGCACATCGCGGTTCTTACCAGGGCCGCTGAAGCAAAGCACACGAACTCTGGGACTCAAAACAACAGTTTTCCCAGTCCGGGAGCAGAATCCAGGGCTCCCGAGGCCGTGCTGCGTCCTGGGTGTCAGATGGTGGCTTGCAGCCACCGAGCGCCCCGTGGTCCCCGATGGGCCCCTGGCCCTCGTGACTTCCACTCCCGTAGCCTTCTCTGCGCCGGGAGCCAGGCTCCACTCTCTTCTCTCCATTCACGGCGGCTGGGCGTGTGGAGTAAAGGTCTTCCCTGCCCGGCATGACCTGTCTTACTTGCTTACGCCAACTTACAGCCCAGGAAACCCAAAATCTACAACTCAGTCTCCCTGATCACTCACTTGGGGAGGAGATAAGTCAGCCAGGCCCCTCTGCAGCTGGCATCGGTCAGGCGGTGGTGACGAGTCTGACGGGTGTCCTCAGCGCTTCCTGTGTGCCGAGTCATTTAACCCCAGGCACAGTGCAGAGGAGGAAACCGAGGCGCAGAGAGGCTTTGCAGCTCGGCCGTGGTCCCTGGTGGGGGCAGAGCTGGCGTGGACGCAGCAGGCAGCAGGGCCTGGAGGAGAAGGGCTGTGCCGGTCGTGCCTGAAGCCAGGTGAGCTGCGCCCTCCCCTCCGCCCGTGGAAGGGCCAGCGCGCCCTTCGTGTTGGTCGTGCTCAGACAGCCAGGTCCGCGCTCATTTATGATCCCCTGCGCTCGCGCCTCTCCTGGCTTCTGAGTCTGATTTCAGGGCCTTGATGTGCTGTGTATAAACCAACTCTGGTAGGAGTGGTAGCACACAACAGTTACCCCGGCACTGGAGAGGCTGAGGCAGGAGAATCACCATGGACTTGGGGCCAGCTGGGCTACATAGCGAGACTCTGTCTCAAAACAAACAAACACACACTCGGATTTTCCTTTTGACCCCGAAGGGGATGTTTCTAAACTTCTGCTTCAACAGGATTGTGTCCGTGCTCAGGGAGAAGGTCGTCTCTGTCATGTTCTCTAGTAGACAGAAGAACCATCCGGAAACCCTAACACATTCTAAGTAACCTTTACCTTGTGGCCCTGATCTAAGTAAGTATAGCTAGCGCCAGATGGAACTCTTGCAATGTAGAGTTCTTAACGACAGAGTAGATTCATTTTGAATTTTCTCAAATTAGGCGAGCACTTTTCCCTCGGGTGATGAACTCCCATGAGCCGCTTTCCCAGCGTGACCTTCTGGGCTGTCAAACTCGGCAAGCTGAGCTCAGCCAGCACCAGCAGCCGCTGCTTAGAGTTCACATTTTAGATTAGCTCATAAAGGCTGCTTGTACGTTTGGGTGTTTCATGGAGAAGAGCATCTTTGACTAGGCCACGCATATTCCATACTCTCCTGGTGGATTGTTTTGTTTTTTTGAGACAGCGTCTTGCTGTTAATTTAGGCTGGCCTCGAACTCACAGCAATCCTCCTGCCTCAGCCTCCTGAATGCTGGAATTACAGGTCTGCACCATCATGCCCTGCGCTTTGTGGACATTTACAAAACTCTCTCTCTCTCTCCCTCACTTTTTAAAATGATATTACTGCCAGGTGTGGTGGCGCATGCCTTTAATCTCAGCACTGGGGAGGCTGAGGTAGGAGGAGCGTTGTGAGTTTGAGGCTGGCTTGGGCTACAACACAAGCACAAGGCCGACCTTAGCTACATAGTGCGACCCTGCCTCAAAAAAACTAGGACTGGGAGTTTGGCTCAGTGGCTTAAGCGCCTGTCTGGCAGGCGTGAGGCTGTGAGTTCAATCCCTGGTGCCGCAGAAATAAATAAATAACTAAATAAAATGATATTACTGCACCTAAGGTTCCAGAGTCTTTCCAAGTCCTTGATGTCCTGAATGAAGAATTGGACCTGACACGTGAAAAAGATAGTCCTGCTTTACATTTATTAAATGTGGGAAAAGAAGCCCACCCTGCAGGGCGAGCGTGGGCTGCTGAGAGCGTCACGGTGGCCATGAGGTTAGTGGTGGAGGTCCACACCAGACCCAGGCTGCCCTGGACTGATTTCGTGCCTGAGGAATTTAAGAGAGCACTTTCTGATTGGTCCCAGGGGCAGGGCTCGAGGGCCACGTTCTGCACTTGTGTTCTGGATCTCGGTGATTGATAGATCATGCCCACTCATTCAGCCAGTTTGCTACACCCTAATCTGCCTCAGTCCTGAGGAGGAACCCAGGCTCTCAAGCACGCTGGGCAAGTGCTCCTCCACTGAGCTGCACTCAGCCCTTCACGGCGATGGTAAGCTTATACCTTTGCTGCCTTAAAATCACACTAGGAAGTTGGGTGTGGTGGCATACCCCTGTAATCCCAGCACTTGAGAGGTTGAGGCGGGAGGATTGCTGTGAGTTCAAAGCCAGCCTGGGCTACAAAGTGAGTTTAAGGGCTGGCTGAACTACATAGCAAGACCCTGCCTCAAAAAAAAAAAAAGAAAAAAGAAAAAAAAGAAAAAATAACACTTGGAATTTCAAGCCATGACTGCCTTATTTTCCTTAGTATACTAACTATCTTCAAAGTTCATCCATCACACTAAGGAAATGTCACAAAAAGTCACATCCTATAAGATTCCACTTGCGTAAGGTCCCTAGAGAAGGCAAATTCAGAGGCAGAAGGAGGACATGTGGTGGCAGAGGCCGGCATGGTGGGACGGGGAGACGGCCTTCAACGTCCAGAGCTTCTGTCTCATGGGAAGTTCTGGGGTGGACGGGAGCCACAGTACTGTTGCCACTGAAGCACACTTTAAAATGTTACCATGGCAAAGGCGGCGTCTTACCTGTCTGCATTCACCACAGCAACCCCAGGGCTTCACAGTGAGCGCCAAGCGACCGTCCAAAATGACAGGGAGAGGAGACAAATGTCCCTGCGAGCTATGGACACGGCGAATCCTACATGAACTGAACTTCTGGCCTCAGGAAGCAGAAGAATGAAGTCAAGAATGAAAAGGAGGAAGTTAGGAGAGTTTTTATTGGGAGCAAGAAGGAGGCAAATAAAACCTCCTGGTTTCTCCAGGACAAGAATCCGAAAAACGGAATTTCCACGTTGTCCTTTGGTCCAGAGCTTTTTATGGATAATGTGCGTCACATAGGAACTGTCCAAGCGCTTAGTGGCCACAGGGGCATCTGAGGCTTTAAACTGACCATTTGGAACTCTAATCCAGTTACTCAGCTTGTAGGGTTTAAAGGAAATTAGGATTTTTCATTTTTTTAAATTTTTATTTAAGCCGGGCGTGGTGGCGCACGCCTTTAATCCCAGCACTCGGGAGGCTGAGGTAGGCGGAGCGTTGTGAGTTCGAGGCCAGCTTGGGCTACAACGCGAGTGCAAGGCCGGCCTGAGCTACATAGTGCGACCCTGCCTCAAAAAAACCAGGGCCGGGAGTTTGGCTCAGTGCCTTAAGCGCCTGCCCTGGCAAGCGCGAGGTTGTGAGTTCAATCCCCGGTGCCGCAAAAAAAAAAAAAAAAAAAAAATTTTATTTATTTATTTTAGACAGCTTTGCTATGCAATTCAAACTGACCTTGAACACACTATGGAACCCAGCCTGGCCTCCAGCTCCTGGTGATCCTCCTGCCTCAGCCTCCCGAGTGCTAGGATTACAGGTTTGCATCAGCACAGCCTGGGTTGTGGGAACAGATTTTAAACAACAACAGGTTACTTTACATTTTAAATTCCTCAAAACTCAGAAGTTCAGTAGGGACGGGTTGCATTCCTTGTTGCCGGAGGAAATTCATTCTTAGTTGGGAGTCCCAGTTCACTGCCTACAGTGTTCTTATTTTAATTCTTACCCATATGGCTGATTACCCAATGCTATCTCAGGCCCTGTCCCTAGTTTGCTGCCTTATTCATAAGCTAACTAAATAGACCTTTGTTTTACTATATGATGCACATTTTAAATACTAGTAGTAAACATGCTGTATATATGTGTGAAATTTGTTTGACTTAGTATCTTTTTATATTTTTTCAGATTCAAAAATTCCTTGGTGAATGGCAAGCCACTTAACTAATTTTCTCTGCAATTTTGAGCAAGTCATTTTCACATTTGAGCTCTTATCATCCTGTACAAGAAGAATGATAAAGGCCAGGTGTGGTCGTGCACACCTTTGATCTCAGCACTAGGGAGGCTGAGGCAGGAGGATCCTTGTAAGTTCGAGACCAGCCTGGGCTATAAAGTGAGCCCAAAGTCAGCCTGAACTGCATAGTGAGACCCTGACTCAAAAAAAAAAAAAAAAAAAAAAAAAAAAAGAAGAAGAAGAAGACGTTACTTTGCATTGTAGAGTCTATGACATAACCAAAAAATACTTTTGTGTTGTGTTTTTTAGACAGGGTCTCACTATGTGGTTCAGGCTGGTCTTGAATTCACTATATATCCCAGGCTAGCCTTGAACTTGTGGTGATCCTCCTGCCTCAGCCTCCCAAGTGCTAGAATCACAGGCATGTACCTCCATGCCCAGCCAAAAAATTATTTATTTTCCAAAAAATTGTTTTTAAAGCCATAAAATTCATCAACACAAATAAAACACAAAGTAAACTGAACCAAGATTCAATGAGACTGTTTGTTTGTTGTTACAGTCCTGGGGCTTGAACCCAGGGCCTGCATACTGAGCTACATCCCCAGACCTTTTTTATTTTCGGACTGGGTCTCAGTAAGTTGCCCAGGTTGGGCTGAGAGTTGCACCCCTTCTCCTGGACTCATGGGGGTGCACCGACACCAACCGTGGGTGGGGAGGAACGAGTATG
This sequence comes from Dasyprocta punctata, assembly GCA_004363535.1. NCBI lineage: Eukaryota > Metazoa > Chordata > Mammalia > Rodentia > Dasyproctidae > Dasyprocta > Dasyprocta punctata. Next base: position 13,107 of record RJWM01036019.1, on the reverse strand, counting down.
GCGCTGGGAGAGCTGACTGCATCTGTGCGGCAGCCCCGCTTGACCTCACTGACACTGGCTGTCTGCTTTCTTTTCTTTGTTCTTTCCCCTTTTCTTTTGGTGCTGAGAATCAAACTAAGGACCTTGCGCTCGTCAGTCAGGCACTTATGCTGCTGAGCTGTATCCCCGGTACCCTTTTCCCTTTGTAGCCCCCCAAAACCTAGTCTTGAATGTATCACTCATTTTATGGTGTATAGGTTACAGCTCAGATGCTCAGCCAGCTGTGAGAGAGACTTTAAACAGCGAACGGACTCGGGCTGAATCCCCAGAGGCCTCCTCCTCTGTCTTACTTGGCCATAAAAACTACAGAAAAGGGAAACAACCGGCTTTATCTCAAGGCGGCCAAACTGCCTGGTGCCCACAGCCTGTGTGTCGATTAACCAGATGTGTCAGGAGGTCCCGGGACATCCCACAGCAATGACAGTGCTGCCACAGGTGGTGCCGTGGAAACCCCTTGACCTTGAGAGCTCATGCAGGGGGATGTGAGGAAAGAGAACAAAGGAATCGGGGCCAGCCAGCAGCTCGACGGCCTGAGCTGACTGACCACTGCAGCTTCTGAAATAAATCTCGCTTGTTTATCGCCTCTCGGGGTCCTGTGGGTAACTTTCTCAAGTGTGCTGCTGCACCCCCGCACTTGGGGAAGTGTGTTTGCTTTGCTTCCTCGCATTTGGTGTTGCGCTGCGGTGCCAGCGGAGGCCCAGTCTGCAGTCTGCAGCCCGCCCCGGGTGGAGGAAGGCAGGGACTGCCCTGGGAAACTGCCCGGTGATGGGCGTGGCCTGGGGAGGTAAAGAGAAGCCTCTGCGGCTGAGTGAGGAGCCCCAGCCCCCTCCCTTAGCTGCCCGCGAGGAGGCACCAGCGTGTGAATGCCCCTAGTCCACCTCTGGGGTGAGGCTGTCTGGGGCGGGGACTCGCTGCCCGCTTCTCCTCCACCGCGGGGAAACCCTCGAAGGGTGGAGCCACCCAGGGCTGAGCAGCCTGGCTGTGAGGTGATGGGCAGCGGGGACCTGAGGCCTATACAGAGGCAAAGCCTGAGGCCCTGAGACCCCGCAGGCCCCGTGCAGCGCTGGGAACCCCTGCCCGAGCATCCAGTTCGGGCTTGTGCGGTGGAGCAGGAGCTGCAGACCCGCAGGGACGCCTCGGCCTCTTGGTCTCAGCCTCGGTTTTGAGAAGAGAAGCTGGGCTAGAGACACACTGCCAGAAAGGGCCGGGCCACAGTCTGGGTCCACACAAGGCTTTCCTGGCTCTCTGCTGCCCCCGAAGCTGGAATGCCTTCCTCTAGGATAACACATCCCTCCAGGTTTGCATTTGAATCTTTGTTTTGGAAACAGGGTCTCACTATGCAGTTCAGGCTGTCCTTACACGTACTTTGTTGCCCAGGCTGACCTCGAACTCCTGGTGATCTTGTCTCAGCCCCCCAAGTGCTGGAATTACAGGCGTGTATCTCTGTGCCCGGCTGGAACTCAACCCAGCGGCACAGCATGGCCGAGGGTGCCCAAGGACCCTGCAGGTGTGTGCTGTGTAGCCCCACGGTGATGCAAAATGCCTGGTTTTCCTGGGGTGAGAGGCTTTCAGGTGCAGGCCTGGCCCCTGCCCGGCAGGCTCCTCGCCTCTGTGCCACCCTCCTCCTGGGCCAGTGAAGCCACGGTCGTGACTGGTGTCCCCCAAGGGGAAGCACGGGGAGATGCTGTCCAGTGAGGGCCTTGGGATGGGGGCAGGGTGGGCAGTGAGCCCAGGGAACCACATTAACTGGCCTGGCAGGGGCGGCCATGTGTCACCAGACAGGGACTAGGCCCATCCAGCTGTTCAGATGCCCCGTGGGTGTCTCCTGGCCACTTGCAGGAGTGCCATGTGACTCTTCAGCCAGGGATTGAACTCACAATCTCGCGCCTGCCAGACAGACGCTTAAGCCACTGAGCCAAACTCCCAGCCCTAGTTTTTTGAGGCTGGGTCGCACTATGTAGCTCAGGTTGGTCTTGTGCTCTCGTTGTAGCCCAAGCTGGCCTTGAACTCACAACGCTCTGCCTACTTCAGCCTCCCGAGTGCTGGGATTAAAGCCAGAATGGTTTTGCTGCTGTTTTTTTTTTTTTTTTTTGTACCAGGGATCAAACTCAGGACCTCGAGCTTGCCAGGTAGGCACTTATGCCACTGAGCTAAATCCCCAGCCCCATGGTTTTGTTTTTTTGGGACAGGGTTTCACTACTGAACTTTAATGCACTATGTAGCCCAGACTGGCCTTGAACTCACAGCGATCCTCCTGCCTCAGCTTCCTGAGTGCTGTGATTGAAGGTGTGCGCCATTATGCCAGGTTTTCTACCCATGACATTGAGAGGCCCCAGCAAGCAGCAGAGGAGATACCTCCATGTCAGAAGCAGCCCACCTAGCAAGCCTGCCCAGAGCATCCAGCCCCTGGGGCTGTCCACAGGAGCTGTGATAGCACAGCAGTTGCCCACGGTCACTCAGTGCCTGCCAGAGGCCGGGTGCTGGACCAGGTTCTCTTCACTGGGGATGTTGTCATGTCTGATGGGCAGTTGGGTCAGCTGCTGGTCCAGGCGGCTTGATGTAAGGAGCGGCGCGGGGCGAGGCCCGCAGAGCCCACCGGGCTGTGTAAAGGCCGCGTGGCGTGGGGTTCACTGCGCCCGGGTGCAGGCAGACAGAGCGTGAAAGGCCGTCGGCAGGGACTAAGGAGAAGCAGGCTCTTTATAGGGTCAGAAAGAAGGCGAGGGCGTCAGGCAGGAAGATCTCGGTAACCGTCCGTGGGCAGAGTTCCCTGGATGTCGCCTGCCTCGGTGGGCAAAGTTTTTAAGGTAACTGGTGTAAATTTTTGGGTGTCTCCAGATATCCGGAGACCTGCAAGATTCCTCACCCTCTCTCGTGTCCCCCAGGACACCCTGTGTTTGCCGGGCACAGCCTGGGTGCTGGGCTGAGTCCCGCTGAGAACAGTGCCTCTGCGCGCGGACCGTCAGGTGCTGGGAGAGCCGTGCCCGTTCGAGCCTCACGCGCTTCCTGTCCTGTTTTAGCCCCCAGAGTCCCTCCACTCAGACACCCCTCGGTGCCAGGCGAAGCAGGGCAGTCAGTCACCCAGGGCAGGGCGCGAGCTACTTGGTGTTTGTTACGGTTTGGATCAGAAATGGCCCCCGTGAGTCTGGCGCGTGGGAGGCAGGCGACTGGATCACGGGGCGCAGCGCCCCTCCCTGGACTCCTCGGTCGTGAGCTAAAGGCACCACAGGAAGGGGCTCTGCTTGGCGACTGGGGTGCAACCCGGAAGGCTGTGTCCCTGTCCCCAGGGCCGCCCTTCTCTCTGCTTCCTGACGAGGGGCTGAATCTTCTACAAACAGCCAGAATAAACCTGTCCGTCAGCAGTGGGGGTTGCATATTGGGCCCCAGTGATGGGAAAGCGACCAAGACAGTATTGTCACTGGCCAGAGTCTTGGGGTCCCCCAGGGGCAATGGGGACTCAGCTCGCTGCCCCCAGGGTAGGTTTATTGTCTTTCATCACAGAAGAGCATCACAGGATGCATCTGGGGGAGCCACGCGGAAACCCTCAGGGGGACCCCAGGGGTGAGGTCAGGGCGGTGAGCACCCCAGGCCTGGGGTGCCTGACTCGAGGCATTGATCCAGAGGTTGGTCCTTGAGCTATTATTCACCCAGCATCCTTCTCCTTGAGGTCAGTTTGCGCATTAGTGGGCGCAAGCAAAAGCTGGCTTTGTCACTAGGTTAAAACGCGAACTGTCTGACATTTGGGGAGATGGCACCCAGGCAGCAGTGCTGGGTCCCTACGCGTGGGGGTCCGTGGAGTGGGTGGGTTTCCGGTGATGGGAGAGAAGGGCAGTGAAACCGGCGGGCTCACTGTATCTCTAAGATTCAGGAATTAGGAGGCCGGGCGTGTTGGTTCACGCCTGTAATCCCAGCACTTGGGAGGCTGAGACAGGAGGATCATTGCAAATTTGAGACTAGGCTGGGCTACAAAGTGAGCTCCAGCCCAGCCAGAACTGCAGAGTGAGACCCTGTCTCAAAAAGACAAAAAAACAAAAACAAAACAAAACAAAACTCAGGAGTTAAGGAGCCTGGGAGAAAAACAGGCCAGGGGTAAAAAAGGTACTGCGACCTTGGATAACTGTGTCCCGGAGCTGCAGTTTTCTTAAAGTACAATTTCAAATTTGTAATTTTCCTTGTGTCCTTGGTCCCTGTCTTTCTCCTATTTTTGCCTTAGTATAGCAGTAAAATAAAAGTGTGGGGGAAAAGTGAATTAAAAAAAAAAAAACCAGATCAAGAGAATTATCAACACTGTGACATTTTCTCGTCAAAATTCGAGGGCCAGACAGGATGTGTTCAGAGCGGAGGGGACCCAGGGTCTCAGGGTTCGTGGCCAGGCGGAGTGAGGGAGGCTCCCGGGCCCGAGCTGGGTGCAAGGCGGGGTGGGCCGAGGTGAGGGACCGTGCTCCTCCCCAGGGGACAGCGTCCCCATGTCACGCTGGCCAGGGGGTGGGACGCTCGGGGGCTGGGCAGGGCTCCGGGCCAAGTCAGGCAGGAGTACCCCGCCCTCCCCGGCCGAGCCCCATGTTGGGTTCCTGGGCACGGACTCCTTGGCCCTCAGCCGGCCGTGCACGGTCCACGTGCCCAGGGGTCCCCATCCCCGTCCTCTGCTGCCCACTGTGAGTCGGAGTCTGATGGAGAGCACGGGATCTTGGGAGGGGCTGGCGGTGAGACTTCCCACTGCCCGGGGCGGAACCACAGTGTCCCCCACGGTCTCCTGTGTTGGGAAGGTGACTGGGTCCTGGTGCTAAGCTAACCCGTGGTCGCACTGAAGATGCCATGAGGAGCCGGGGCCTGGTCGGGGGTGGTTCGTTGGGTGTGACCTGGGCATTCTTTTTTTCCTTTGGTTTTTTGAGATAGGGTCTCACCATGTAGTCCAGCTTGGCCTTGAACTCACTGGGATCCTCCTGCCTCAGCCTCCAAGTGCTGGGATTATAGGTGTGCTCTACCATGTGTCTTCTTGTCCCTGGCTCCTTCCTTCTCTCTGTGGCCTGGCTGCCGTGCGTTGAGCACCGTTTTCTCTGCTGTTTCTGCTTGGAGCTGGCTGACCAAGAACTGAGACCGTGAGCTGAAGCAAGCCTCTCCCCCTCCGGGTTGCAAGCGCCGGGGATCACGTCCCAGCGACAGGAGACGCTCAGACAACCACAGCCCCACAACCTGCCCCTCTGACAAAGCCGGCATTCGGGGTGCACACCATGGCGGCGCCCAGGAACTCCCCCAGTGCCCAGTGCTGAGTGTCGCAGGCGAGGTGGGCAGCCGGGGCCCCGATCCGGCCTGGGCTGCCTGGGTCAGGGAGCAGGAGGACCTGCGTCTCCCCGCAGCCTGGCAGGTGGCGGGGTCCTGGAGGTGGCAGATGGAAAGAGAAGACTGTATCTAGGAAACCACGGGTGGCTGAGGCCGGCTGCCCGGCTGTCCCCGAGGACCGTGGGGAGAAGCGGGGGCTGGGCCTGGGCACAGCACGGGCTGAGGGAGGACTTCACGCCCGTGACCACGGGCCGCCAGTGTTTATTAGATGCTTCCTGTGTGCAGGCCCTGCGCTGGGCACCCGGACGAGGCGCTGAGCTGGGCAGGTCATCCAGGGGATCTGACCTTGTCCCTGCCCTCCGGGACCCTTGGGTCCCCCGAAGTCCCTGGGGGCCAGGGAGGTGGTTGGGGTGGTCCGTGACAGTGTCTCTGCATGTGTGCTGCTGCAGGCCCAGGCACTGGGCGCCTGAGGTTAATGCGGCTCTGAAACCCAAGGACGCATCCCCCGGCACCCGGGGGGACCGGCATCTCCTCTCTGGGCGCAGATGGGGTCTGGGGCCTGGGAAGGCCCTCTGGATGGGAGCCTTGGCTGTGGGGCTCTGCAGGGCTCAGGTGGGCAGAGACCAGAGCTGCCTTGGGCTCCTCTCCCGGCCTGGCTCTGCCCTGCGGGCCCCGCTGGGGTGGCTGCGGGCGGGAGGCCGGCAGGAGAGGGGTCATTTCTGTCGCCGCCGGCATGAAGATGAGCACAGGGCCAGGGAAGAGGGCAGGAGCTGGGCACGGACCCAGCATTCCAAGGTCTGGATCCGTGCTCAGTGGAACGGCGCGTGGGTCCCAGGTGTGACACGCGCATCTCCACTAGGCTGCTTTGGGTTGGAGCGCGGCCCTGTAGCAGCTGCTGCGTCCCGGGCAGGGGTGTCTTCATCAGCCCACCTTGGCGACAGTGCGCGGGATTCCCTCCTGCCGCTGGATGTTTCTTCGCTTGGGACATAAGAAACAAGAGAGGCTGAACTCACAGCCTCACGCCTGCCAGACAGGCGCTTAAGCCACTGAGCCAAACTTCCAGCCCTGGTTTTTTGAGGCAGGGTCACACACACTATGTAGCTCAGGCCAGCCTCGAACTCACAATGCTCCACCTACCTCAGCCTCCCGAGTGCTGGGATAAAGGCGTGAGCCACCACGCCCGGCTCCGACCCCTTGTTTTAATTGCTGTGGTCAGAAAGACGCCAGGCCTGGATTACGTCTTGCGTTGTGTGGGGCTGGCGGCTCTGCTCTGAGTCCGGCCCGGGCGGCTCCTCGCCGACTGCCCGTTCTGGGCACCGCGTCCGGGCTGCTTATCTGTTCGTGCCAGCCACCGGGAAGCCCTCCTATCAAGGCCACGCACCCTGGAGGGCTCCTCGGCGTTGGGTGTGGGTGAATAAATGCCCTGCCCGCCTGGCTGTCCCGCCCGAGGGCGCCCCGTCCCCACCCCCTCTGCCACAGGAGCCGCTTGCTGGGCAGGTGCTGCCTCCTGCCCAGAGCTGGGTGCTGGGCCTGCCGCGCCTGGGTCTTGGTGCTGTCTTTTCCCAACTCTGGAGAATGTAGCCATTTCCGTCTTCCTTTTAGAACTCCAAGGAGAAAATCACATTCCATATTCTTTTCTAACCTGGAAATTAGCATTTAGGTGTTTTTAAACTTTCTAGACAAAGATGAAAGGGATTTTATTTTTATTTTTTGATAGTAAGAAAAAATTTTGTAAAAATGGTAATATTGGCCCCAATATGAAAGAAAAATAGGCAAAATTATGTACATGGTATACTACTATACAATGTTGGAATATAAGCAAGTGCCCTATCACATGAGAAACATAACATGCTAATCTATAGGTTGTGTAGAAACAAATAGACTTTGTCAAAAAAAAGATTTTCTTTTTTCTTTGTACCTGGGATCCAACTAACAACCTCACACCCACCAGGCAGGTGCTTCCACCACTGAGCTAAATCTCTGGCCCAATTTTTTTGAGACAGGGTCTCACTATTCAGTTCACTTTGTAGCCCAGGCTGGTCGTCGGACTTGCAATGATCCTCCTGCCTCAGTCTCCCAAATGCTGGGATCGCAGACATGTACCACTACGCCCGGCTAAAAAAAGGGATTTTCAAATCTACCTTTTCTTTGGTTTTATGGGTTGAACCCAGGGCCTTCACACTGAACTCTTTTTGAGGGGGCACAGCAGTTGAACTCAGGACCTTGCACTTGCCAGGCAGGTGCTTATGGCACTGAGTTATATCCCCAGCTCTTAAACTCTTTTTATGTTTTATTTTGAGACAATCTTGCTAAGTCACTGACTTGCCCAGGCTGGCCTCAGATCATGGTGATCCTCCTGCCTCAGCCTCCCAAGAGCTGGAATCACAGGCCTGTGCCACCACATCCGGCTGTTTTCCTGCTGCTGTTCTCGTATTCAGAATGTCTCCCTCCTGTCTCTCGTGCTGTGTTTAGTAAAATAATTCCAAACCGCCGGCCACCTACCGCACTTTTCTGTCTTTGGTGGGATCAGAGACACAGGCCGTCGGTTTCTGTTTGGGGCAGCTCCCTCTGCAGTGTGGGGACACTTCCCACGGCGCTCTTACTCTGGGGTGCCGGCTGAGCACCTGGGGACCAGGCAGAGAGCCCTGGGCATAGTAAACCAGAGTGGCCCCGTAGGTCAGACCCCGGGTGGGGAGGGGTGGGTGTGTCTTCGGGGGTCTGGTAAGGCCCTCAGTGGGTCCTCAAACCACAACTGGCCACCAGGGAGCCCCGTGTCCCCCATGTGCCTGCCTTGTCTCCCTGCTGCACGAGGTCACTGGCTGGGAGCAGCTTGCAAAGAAAGGAATTTCAGAGCTCGGCAGATGGGGCTCTGGCCGGTTCTGCCCCCTGTAGCTGGGGACAGGGAGGACATTCTGGTGACACTGGCCTGAGCTTATCCCCACCCCCGTCTCCATGGTAACAGGCGGAGGGCAACAGGGGCCCTGACCAACATGTGGCCGCTGCTTCCTCCCTGCCCTGACGCTCCTGGGCTCTGTGCGGAGGGTCAAGTGGCCGTTCGTCACAGTGGAAAGCGACCCCATTGCTACCGTGAAGGTCTCCGAGGAGACAGGAGAGAAAATCAGGCCACAAGGTCTGGAAAGAATGCTGGGTAATTAAAGTGTGAAACGCATCTCCCTGCAGCGGGAGGGAGGGGGCTCAAGACCTGCGCCACCCCGGTGTCCCGCCTGCCCAGCTGGGGCCTTGGACACCAGCTCCCTGGTCCCCTCGGAAGAGCGGCCCGAGTTCACTTTGCTGTGTGGTGTGGCGGCCCTGAAGTTCATCCTGGGGCTTCCTCCGCTCCCCGGGGGAGCCCTCATTCAAGCCCGGAGTCTGGGTCAGCTGCTGATGAGCCCAGTATTTGCTGAATGGAGCTGGCAGCCCAGGCAGGGGTGGGGGACCTGGGCAGGGGGCGCCCGGGAGGGAGGGGGCCATGAGCCCCTGTGTTTGAATCTGCGGATTCAGCTCTCAGGGGTGTGGCCTATACCCCACCACCTCTTGGGGTACACAGGAAAAGGCCCAGCCCAGGGAAAACGGGCTTGCAGGGCAGGTGACCTGGCCATGTCCTGCCAAGCTCACTCCAGGCTCTGGCCCTGTGACCCCTGCCCCCCCGACTTCTTTTTTTCTTTTTCTTTTCTTTTTTTCGCTGTGCAGTTCAGGTTGGTCTTGAGCTCACTCTGTAACCCAGGCTGGCCTCAAACTCACAGCAATCCTCCTGCTTCAGCCTGCTGAGATTACAGGTGTGCACCAACATGCCTAATGCCTCAATCCTTATAAATTATTAGAAGAGCTCGACAAAACCTGAAAACATGAGATTGGTCCTGACGGAAAACTGGGGGCTAATGTCAGATACCTAGCACTACATTTAAACTTCTCTGCCCGGTAAATGTCCCTTTCCGGGTGACCGGCTTGCACCGGATGTAACAAGCCCCTGCACCGTGTGTGCTGACGTCCCCAGCTCTCTGGGAAGCACCTTCTCACTGGAACCGTTCCTGCCCGGTATAATGCCATGGTCACACGTGGGAAACCAGGCACTGGTCCGGTGGCACTCCCCGTGGTCCAGATTCGCTGGGTCCCAGCCTCTCGGGTCACAGCCTTGCCCACGTTTCCTAGAGTTCGCAAGGGGCCTGGCCAGGCTCTGCCTTCCGGGCGCACCCTGGGGTCCAGCCACCAGGCACGGGTGCCTTTGGTGACCTTTGAGAGGTCCCACAGCCTGATCTTGAAGGGACCCCGCCGCACGCTGACCTCTCCAGCCATACATCCACCCACCGCCTGCTCCCTGTCCCGAAGAGCTCCCCTGCCGGTGCCCAGGCATGGCCCAGAGGCCGGGGGTGCGCTGGGCCTGGGAGGGCGACTCTTCCTCCTCCAGCTCCGAGCCTGAGCCTGGCTCCTCCCCCCACACCACTCTGCTGAGGCTGATGGTGGCTCTGGACGGTGTCTACCAGAGGCTCTGTGGCCAGCGCTGTCCCTGGACCTGTACCTCCGGGACCTGAGGGTGCGCAGAGCCAGCACGGGGGGCCAGATGCTCTAGGGAGTTGGGGTGCCAGGCAAGACGCAGGAGGTGAACTCCCCCAGGTGGGGTCGGGCGGGGTGATTGCTGTGCCGCTCCCGAGGCTCTGGCCGTGCAGTTTTCTCCTCGGGTCCCAGTGAGGTGCCTGGGGGCAGACAGGGCAGAGAACATTACCCCAGGCCACAGGGAGGACACTGAGGCCATGACACAACCCAGGGAGCAGGGACACAGGGCCGGAGCCTGGGCTCTGACAGCAACCACGGAGCAGTCGCGTCCTGGCAACCCCTGTACCCCTGTTCTTTTGGATTTTTGAGAGAGGGTCTCGCTATATAGCTCAGGCTGGTCTTCCACTCATGGTGAGCCTCCTGCCTCAGCCTCCTAAGTGCTGGGATTAAGGCATATGTGTGCATGCATCTGCATGCATGGGTGCATGCACATCCCTCCCTCCCACTGCTTGCATCTTCTGCTTGGCCAGTGGGGGGTGCGGGATGAGATTTGGTTGGGCACCAAGGTCTGCTGCTGCTGCTAGAGATTCTGGGGTAACCCTCATGTCACCCCTGCCTGTGACGGGAACATACGTGACCATGTCACTCAGTGCTTAGAAGCAGAGGGCCAGAAAGTGAGACAAGTTTAGACCAAAGCCCTGGAACTCGGGGCGGCTGCGTGGCAAGCGCTCTGCGAACACCAGCTGCGGTTGCTCCTGCACTCACAGCCGCCCTCCCGAGCAGAGGAACGGGGCTGCCGCTGACCCAAGGCTCTTGGGTAACATTTCCACCATCACTGGCTTTGTTCGCAGCCCTGTGCAGGTCTTGCTGTGCATTTGCAGGCGTTAGCTGGAAAAGTGGTCCCTGGCCTTTGACGTCACCAAAGAAGCCCAGGGCACAGGAGGTCCAGTGTCCCACAGGGGAGAAAGGATGCATCGGGGGCCGTGGGTGGGGTGGCAGAGAAGCTTCCCCGTGGAGACAAGGCTCGAGCAGGGTTTTGAAGCATGACTAGGAGCTCCTAGGGGCTGCAGAGGCGACCCCAGGTACCTAAAGGCCGGGAGTGAGAGAGGACGCGAGCCCGAGAGGACCGTTTCCTGCCGCGAAGGGGTGCAGTCCCTCGGGGCCCTGGTGACTGGTCTTGGAGCTAGAGCCTGGCGGGAGCGGAATGCAGTTGGGGTGCTCAGTGCCGGCTGCCCAGAGCCTCCTATGGGGGTCCAGAGTGGAGCCAGGTTGGGCACAGTTACCAGGTCCGTGGGGTCCCCCCGACCTTGGGGCAGCCGGAGGAGAATCAGGGAATGGGGAGGGGGCCGAGGGACCTGAGATGGGAGCCTGCCTCCCTCCTTCCCCACCAGCCTTTGGGGTGTAAAGCTTGCCTGTTGTGGTTGTGGGAAGCCGGTTCAGCTCCCTTTGACTCCGGGTCTGAGTCCCAGGTGGGGGCTTTGGCCCAGGCAACCTCACCCCCTGGTAAAATGCCTAATGGAGCAGTCTGACTTAGCCCAGTGGTGTTTTAGTTTGAAAGATGTAAGGACAGGCTGGATGTGATGGCACACCCATGTAATCCCAGCATGGGAGGCTGAGGCAGGAGGATTTCTGTGAGTTCAAGGCCAGCCTGCATTACATAGCATTCACTTCATAGACCCAGCTGGCCTTGAACTTGCAGAGATCCTCTTGCCTCAGCCTCTGAGTGCTGGGATTACAGTCACTTCCATACTCAGCCAGCCTGAAAATTGTGTGTAATGTACACACACTTAAAAAATGTGTGGTGGCACATGTCTTTAATCCCAGCACTCGGGAAACTGAGGCAGGAGGATTGTTGTGAGTTCAAGACCAGCCTGGGCTACAAAGGGAGTTCAAGGCCAGCCTGAACTGCATAGTGAGACCCTGTCTCAAAAAATAGGGCCAGGGATTTAGCTCAGTGGTGTAAGTGCCTGCCTGGCAGGCGCAAGGTTGTGAGTTTGATCCCCGGTACCAATAAAAAAAACAACAAAAAAACAAGTATACGCTTTCTCCTGAAATTCAAATTCAGCAGGGTGACCAGATTTTTGTCATTCAACCTGGTAAGGAAAGGGAAGCCATGGCTGTTATCTCATTTGTGTGTTTGTGGGCACGGAGCGGGTCACAAGGGGAATCCGTTTCTTCCTGGGGGTCAGAGCAGGTGTGGAGAAGGCCACCGTCCTGGGCTCTGCGGTGGATGGGCAACTGGTGGTCAGCTTGTAACACCAGCCGAGCTGAATCGGCGTGGTGCTGAGCCAACATGAAAAGGAGAATTGAGAGGAAGAGAGTAGTGTCATCAGTTCTCCGTCTCGTGTGTTGTTTGGTGCTGTTGGTTCTCCTGTTGCTGTGGGTTCTCCTGGAGGAGCTTGTCAAGCTTCTTTCCTGATATGAGCTTGGCTGTTCTGGTTGTCAGAGGAGCCCGGGACCTTGTCATTGCTGAGAATGTCTGCGGTTCACTTTGGGGGTGCTCTGGTCCTTATGCTGAGCATCGCTTCCTGGTTCTGGAGGGGAAGATGTGTGCTGCTCGGTCTCCAGGAGAAGCTTGTCACACTGGCTTCCTGATATGTACTCGGTTGTGGGGCCTCATTGTCGCTGAGGACGGCTGCGGTGCTTTTCAGGGGAGCCCTGGCCCCTATTTTGAGTGTTGCTTCCTGGCTCCAGTGCAGATCCCTCAGCCTGCTGGCACAGACCCTTCACCCCGCTGGCACAGACTTTCTAGCTTCCATACTGAGCTGGGGCCTTCCCAGTGCAGATCTGTGAAACAGACTTGCATGAGTCATTGTCGTGGGCTCTAGGTCTTCAGCAGGACTCAAGCAGGACATTGCTGTGGGATCCAGGTCCTCAACTGCATTCCTTGGGTCTTAGTGCACAGACAGATTTCCTGCACTCTTCTTTTTTGTGTTAAACTCTGTGATTATTGCAAAATAATACTATAAATTATATATGTCCTGTATAGTCTTATTCTCCTTGTAACCCCTGACTACAACAGTGGCTATGGGCTAAGTCAGATAAAATACTGTAGGCAGTCAGACAGGGCTAGGCCCTTGAAGGAGCCAGGGCAGAAGAAGGGATCCATGGCACCTGTGGGGGTGACAGACACATCTGCTGAGGGTCAGACCTCAGGACAGAAGATGAAACGGATGCACCCACACACTTCCCCTGAGGATAAGCAACAGCGACTGATGTTCTAAATAGGTGTCCATCACCTTGAAAAAGCCAGGAAGAGCCACTGATCCACCCACTCCGGGAAAAGCCCCTTCTGTTTCA
>RJWM01036018.1:0-18483 GCA_004363535.1 Dasyprocta punctata | reverse complement strand
GGCCCGTCTGCAGTGTGCAAGCAGCACAGGTCAGAGACAGAGACGCGGACCCCAACTCCAAAGCTCCGACTTCAGGGTTGGCAACAGACACCCAGAAGTCACCCGGCTTCCCTAAAGCCAATCAGCATAGGGTGGTGCCAGGCCCTCAAGGGCCAGGCAGGGGACAATGCCATTTCCCCTTTCTGCACCATTTCTGTGTGTCTACCTAGCTCCATCTCTCGTTTGTCTTCCTTGTTCTCTTTGTGTCTGTTTCTCTCTTTCTGTATCACACACCACACACGTGTGTACACACACACACACACACACACACTTCCAGATCCCACTAAAGGCCTTAACACTATCCCTTACTCATTTACCACCACCCGCCATGGGATAGATAAACCCCTTGTTTTTTTTTGGAAGCGGGCAGGTATGAGCATTCCCAGGAGGCCTCCTGTCTCCCCGAAGCAGCTCCAAGGACACGAGACTCTAGATGCGCTGAGCCAACAGCACACTCCAGGCAATCCCTCAAAGTAGACGGCAAATCGAGCAGACAGGCCGGGCTCAGGAGCTGTGTTCTCACCGCCTGCAAGCGTACAAGCGCACAAGCGCACACACAATTGACCAATGGCAGCCCTTCCTTGATGAATCAAAGGAGCACTGGGTTTGAGAGTGAGACAGACCTTGCTTTAAGCCATTACACTCAGAGTTCTGAGGTCTTGGGGTCCTTATTCCTCTTCTCCAGGCCTGTGTCCCTAGCTATAAAGGGAGAATGTTAACCTCTAGGGGTGCAGCATCACACACCAAGACCGCAGCCTGTGTGCAAATCTCCCTTGCCGCCTGGGCGGGCTCACCCCTGCTGGGCGCCAGCCTCCTGACCCGCCAGCCACCCACCCCTCAGCTTGGCGCCCCCACGCCCTCCCTCCAGCCCAGCCGAGGAGCCTCCAGAACGGTACACAACAACTTTTTGTGTGTGTGTAGGGGGGGACTGAGCTCACAACCTTGTGCTTGCCAGGTAGGTGCTGTCCCACGCAGCTATATTCCCAGCCCTTGGAAAGTTTTAAGATGATGATTCTTTCAGTTTCTTTTTCTAACTTTTAAAAAGGTACGGATATTCCTTCGCTGAAACACAGTATCATTTGAAAACATACTTTCTCACCCAAATCAGAAATAATATAGGATATTGCTCCAACTCTGGCACCTTACCGAATCGACTGTTTTCACATTCCTCTTCTTGGCATCATGCTGTTTTTGAATGAATAAAAGAAAGTGTTCCCACAGTAGCCCCTCGTGGATCTCCACAGCACAGGTGAAACAGGAAACAGCCAAAGAGGTGGCCTCCAGGACAACACCAAGGTCGCTGAGACTCTGCCCTTACGCTCAGAACTCTGCTCCCCAGTGATAACCTCGGATTATCACTAAGTGCCTGATAACGGCTAGTTTCCACACATTCTGATAACATACTTGTCCAACTCGTGCCGTTTAGAAATAGCAAATTGGTGGTGGGCGCAGGGTGGGGCCGGGGTGAGGAACCACCTGCACGGGCTCTGTGATAGGTCCTAAGTCACAGTTTATGAATGTGGAAGAAGGCAGAAAAGGAGTCGTTTTTGTTTTGTTTTGCTTTTTGATTTTTCTGCTTTGTTCTTTTAAGTTGCTGAAGTTATCAAAAACCCCAGGAGCTGCCGCCGTGTCACCCAGGAGCCAGCGTGCCTCTGCCACTCCCACCCAGGCCTGTCTCGCTCACGTGAAGACAGCCACCGTCACGCGGGAACAGTGTATCAGCGATGACTCAAGGAGGGGGACAAAGCGAACATTTCGGAAAGACTTACATTAGAACGAGCTATAATAATAAACACCACCACGAATTCGTAATCCAGCAAAGCAAGGCCACGCAGAATGGCCTGCTCCCCAAGGAGCCTGGAGGGGAGAAGGTTGCTAGCCACCCATTTCATTTTTAAGTGGAAATTGCTCTTTGTGAAACTCGCACTTTCAGGGGGTCTCCTGCGAGGTGCAGGGGGGCGCAGCATCCACAGGGACCAGTCCACCTCTGGGTCCCCTGGTCAGAACAAATGGGTGACTAGCCGGGTGTGGTGGTGCATGACTTTAACCCAGCACTCGGGAGGCTGAAGCAGGAGGATCACTGTGAGTTCGAGACCAGCCTGAACTGCATAGTGAGACCCTGTCTCAAAAAATAGGGTCGGGGATTTAGCTCAGTGGCATAAGCGCCTGCCAGGCAGGGGTGAGGTTGTGAGTTTGATCTCTGGTACAAAAAAAAAAAAAAAAAAGGTTGCTCAAGAGCCCCAAGGCCCCACAGTGGTCTCCTCTGTGGTCCTCCCCTAGGCGCTCCCTTCTCCCCCGAATGCGCCTGGCCAGCCGCACGGTCCTCACCTCCCTCCTGCCAGGGTCCCTTCTGCCTGCTGAACTCCTCGCTGCCCTCACGCACTCCTTCCTGCTGGGCTGCGGCGCTGCATGCACGCCGCCTCCCACTCGATGCAAGCCTCACCCGGACTATAAACCACCTGCAGACAGGCCGTGACAATGGACAGTGGCCCTCAGCACTGCAGGCGCTCGGCGCTGGACTTGAAAGCCCGCGTCCAGGCACAGCAGGCTGGCGCACCTCCTCCCGCCTGCCGGGCTTGCCTGCCACCGCACCCCCTCACAGGGCCTCCTCTTCCCCCCCAGCACTCTGGGAAAACTCACAGCCTGAGCTCCTGGAATTGGGCAAGAGGGACAGGAAGAAATTCCCCCTTGCCCAAAAAGGATTAACACCCTTCTTTTTCTCTGCGAGTCCACAATAAACAGAAAAGCTAAATCTGTCCCTGCCCTGATGTTCGTGAGAATGGCTGGAACCAGGGAGAAAGGAGGGGCCTTGCCAACCGCGTCCTCCGCCCGGTCTGGCTTTCTCCTTCCTCGAGTGACCCGGTGCACCGGGACGCACAGAAACACCCAGACTCACTTTCCCTCCTGGGTCCCACCGCAGCCAGCAGTCTTCCCCTTGCTAAAAGAAAGGCACGAGGGGCCGTCCTCCCCAGCCCGCCCCAGCCCGCCGTCTTCACGGGTAGCAGCACTGCCTGGCGCTGGCTTAGCTCCCTCCCTCTGCTCCTCAGGCAGGACTTCTTTCCCACCCTCAACCCCTTCCCCACGCTGATCTGAAGTCAAGCAGACCTTTTTAAACCAGCGGAAGGGGGCTGAGGAAAGGGAGGCTTTAGTCAGTATAGCACCGGCTCAAATTCTGACGGGACAGATAAGAAAGTGAAAGGGACCAAACAGACCACGAAGGGGACTGTGGGGCAGACACAGCAGCAAGAGGCTGAGGCTGCGGCTGCAGAGCTCGGAAGGAGGACGAAGAACACAGTGGGAAAGTGAAGGACTAACTAACCCTTCTGTCACAAAGTCCAGCTGGCACCCAGGACCCACTGAGCTGCTTGCAGGTGACTTAGGGTTCAGGTGCCCCCTAGTCTGAGACCCTCTACCCCTCAGGCCTGTAGCACCAAAGCAGCCATCTGCCATCCTGCCCAGGGCACTGGCGGATGTGTGCCCATTGCCATGGCAACCAGCTCTCCCAGCACCTGGAGAGCATATCTCACCAGCAACAAGGACCCCAAGTGCTTCCTAACAAAGCCCCCTCCCCTCCAGAACCAAGGTTCCCCACTCCTCTCTGTGGGGACCGCACTCTCCAGCTGCAGAGTGACGGAGAGACAGGTGCGTGCACCGCCTTGAGGAGCCTTGCGCACCCATCAGATGGTCCCAGGCGGGGGTGGGGGTCTGTCTCAGGGCTCCCCGGGCTGAGACAACTCAGGATCCTGGAGAAGGGGTGCAGCTCTCTATAATTTTGCAAGGATGGGTCAGATTGATGCCTTACCGTTCACTACTACCGCAACCCCAGACCCCAAACCCAGATGTGTTGTTCTGCACAAACCTCCCAGCACACAGGGCCACCGCCACCAGGATAATCTTCGTCAAATGCCATTTTCATCCAATCATTCCTCAGTTCAAGTGCCTAAAATAGCTTGTTCCAGCTTATCAGATCAAACCCAAACATCATGGTATTTTCACCCCCTACACATAGACTCCAAGCTCAACCCTAGGTCCTCCACATTCCGGCCACGCCCACCTCTTCTCTGTCCCAATTTCCTGATCCCTGACACACTTTCCTGCTCGTCCCTAACTCTCTCCTTATGCCGCTGCTTTTCCCTCCCCGGCTTTTGGCTGGTACTGGCCTCCTTCAGCAGGCTGTGCTGTATGTCATCTCTCACTGTAACTACTTGCATCTGCCACATGTTGTTCAGTAAAGCTAAACTGCAGTCCACAGGTGGGGTTCAAATTTCTAGTTTGGGGAGCCAGGCGTGGTGGTGCACGCCTTTAATCCCAGCACTTAGGAGGCTGAGGTAGGAGGAGCCTTGTGAGTTCGAGGCCAGCTTGGGCTACAACGTGAACACAAGGCTGGCCTGAGCTACATAGTGCAGCCCTGCCTCAAAAAACTAGGGTTGGGAGTTTGGCTCAGGGGCTTAAGCGCCTGCCCTGGCAGGTGTGAGGTTGTGAGTTCAATTCCCGGTGCCGCAAAAAAAAAAAAAAAAAAATTCTAGTTTGGCTGCAAGGTCATCAAGCAGGGCACTTTCTCCTTTAGGAGGCTCTGCAATGCCCCAGCTGGGCCAGGAGCCCACACAGGGCCCAACTCACAGTCTCCCACATCTGGCTTCCAAAGGACAAGTGGCCAGCTCCCCACTGGCACCTCTCGGGGATGCGACTAGGGGCAGAAAGGAGTAGCACACCTCAGCCACAGCTTCCGTGACAGTGAGGGGTCACAGTGCCAAGCCAGGCAGTGGGAAGTGTCAGAAGTGATCTGAATACCCAGACGGCAAAGACTCAGTGAGGGGGAAAAAGATAAAATAGCCAGTGGGTGTTTCTCATGGTGACTACACGTTAAAGTAATGATATTTTGGATATGATGGGATAAAGAAAGTATATTGCTAACAATAAGTGCATCCGTTTCTTTTCACTTTGTTAAAAATGTGGATATAGAAAATTTTTAAATTACATGATTCACATTATATTTCTACTGCACCGTGGGAGACTAGAGCTTTGAGAGCTTTGAGTATGTTCTTTGGCTTGCACCTGTGTGTGTGTGTGTGTGTGATGCTGGGGCTCAAGTCCAGGGCCCTTATGTATATTAGACAAGCACTCTACCACTGAGCTACATCCCTAGCCCGGCTTGAACCTTCCTTGTTCAAAGTCTCTCTCTGCCCTCTGAAGGGCATGACGAGAAGTCCAACTGAACTGGCGTTACACCTCATTTTTCTTTTCTTTCCTTCTCCATATTGCTTTGTCTCTTAAATTTATTATATTTTTTAAATTGCGGTTAAAAAAAGACACATGCCAGTAACACGAAACGAACCTTCTTCACAGATTTTGGAGTGAACCGTACAATACTGTTAACTGCACGCACATGGTGGGACAGCGCCGCTCTTCCTCGCTTATCCTGATGTACACCTCCCGGATAAAGGCCTCGAATTCTCTCCAGAACGAACTGGTGCTGCAAGTTAGTTCACTGGTTTAGGTCTTCAGCACCCAAAGGCCAGGTCATTGGATGGATCCAGGAAAGCTGCGGACAGACAGCACACGCCACTCCTGCTGCTCCCGACGGGGCTACAGCACTCGGCACGGAGAGCTCACCTAACAGTGAGGAAGCAGAAGCCCAGGGTGAGGTGCGCAGGACTGGAACCCAAGCCCTGGACCTCAGACACTCTCCAGTGTGAAGGCAGGAGGCCAAGGACCTCCTTGCCCTAGAAAAGCACTGACTCTGCATACACTAGGAGGGAGCAGAAAAAAAAGAAGAGAAGAGAAGAGAAGAGAAGAGAAGAGAAGAGAAGAGAAGAGAAGAGAAGAGAAGAGAAGAGAAGAGAAAAGAAGAAAAGAAAAGAGAAAGAGAAAGAGAGGACAGGAGAGGGGAGGGGCGGGAAGAAGAGAAGAGAAAGGAAAGGAAATCAGGATGAATTTTTTTAAAAAGTAGGTAGCCAAGAGACTTAAGATGTCTAAGATAGGAAGCTGCGGGCCTGGGTTCCAGATATCACCTCTGCTCTAGAAACTGTGCCCTCAGGCCCCTGCTTCTGCATCCCTGGCTCCAGCTCTTCCTCTGTGAGGAATCGGGCGTTTGGAGACACAGCCGCAGCACGCTCACTTACCCTGCTGGCGGGAACTTGGAACAGCTCGATCCCTTTGTACAGCAATTTGGCAATATGTGTCAAGAGCCTTAGAAATGTTCACACTCTTTGACCCAGTAATTCCACTTCCGAGAATCCTAAAGAAATAATCCTAAATAAGGAAAAAGCTTTATGTGCAAAGACCTTCATCTCAGCACTATTTATAACACTAAGAAGCTGGAAATGAGCTAACGTCTAATAATAGGATGGTTAAACTATGATATGGTGGATCCTCTTAATGAAATATCATACAACCATTTCAACATGGCAGTAACACGGAATGTGCTTTTGGCCACATGAAAAAACTCAGGATATCTGTTTGGTTTGTTATGGAGGTAGTGCTAATCTGAGTTATGAAAGAAACAGGATATCAAAGGAGTAATACTATATAATTGTAGTCAAATTTTAAAGAGAAACGCCATACATATATCTATGTTCACAATGAATTCGCTGTCATTCCGACCGAGTATTTAGAGTGATGGCACTGTGGGTTATTGTTTATTCTCTTCTCAGTTTCCAAAATGTGCAAGTAAGCCAGGCATATAGTGGAGGCCTACAATCCAGCTACTCAAGAGGCTGAGGCAGGAGAATTACTTGAGTACAGGAGTTTAAGACCATCCTGGGCAACAGAGCAAGACGCCCATCTCAAAACAACAACGAATGTGCAGAAATCTGGAAAAAATACCTAACCAGGGTGCCGTGCTTGAAGTTCCCCCAAAGCATCCTAGCTTTGGCTGGCCTGGGCGCTCGTCAGCTAGGTGGTGAGCTGGCTGTGTGCCCAGCCCAGGCACCTGAGGGTTCCTCAGTGGAAAGGAAAGCGGGGGGGAGGGGGGACTCAAAGACCAGCGTCACTCACATCCAGATGAACACTGGCTACGCCCACTACAGCTCCACCCTTCTACTTAAAAAGAAAGAGAAAGAAAGAAAGAAAGAGAAAAGGGACCATTTTCACGTCACTGGCACTTTGGATGAAAAACAAGCCTGTATCTGAGTGCTCTGTATCCTAAAGCAACTGGTTTTTCCACTCACATTCCTTGGAGTCCACTTAGTGGCTGAGACAGAGAAGCTGTCCAGGGAACAGAGAGCCACTACCGGTGTGGATGCCCGGAGGCGCCCGTGTAAGATGTGCTGGAACAAACCATGGAAGGACCAAGGTAACTTCTCCCACGGGGTAGGGAACAGACGCTGGGCTCATCCTGCACCCCAACTCCCTCCCTGGTCAGCACTCTTCACGGCAGGAACAACTCTCCCCCTAAACCTTCCAGCCCCCTTCAAGCTCCTCTGACACCTGTGCTGGTTCATGCAGGCATTATCAAACCCTGCCCCGTGGAGAAAGGACCTTAGAGATCTACGAGGAGACTCAGATGCCCCCCCCAAACAACCCCACCGTGTCTGTTTCCCCAGAATTCAATGAGCGGCCGCCCAGGTCACAGATCAGACAAGGCCTGGCCAGGCTGGACCAAGGCGGAGGGCAGAGCCATACGAAGTGTGGAACAGCATCCTGTGCACCAGCCACTCCCCAGCCAGAGTGGGTGCCCCTGAGGACACACAAGGGAGGTGGGTTCTAGCAAGTTGGATGGGGAGCCATGGCCCAGAGCTGAGATAGGCTGAGGACAACGGGCTCAGATAAACTAAGAGAATGCAGAAATGTACTGTTATCAAGGGACATGTGAGATGCCTGGACCACAAGCAGGACCTTTTAAGGTCGATGGCACAGAGGACAATCCTCCACTCTAAACACTCCAGTTGGACCAGGTCCAGAGGTGGAATGCCGGGCCGCAGAGCGTGGCTCTCACCCAGAGTGGCTATTCTTGGGACCAAATCTGGCTGCTTGACAGCGCTGGGCTCTGGTGAGCCTGGTGGCAGTGTGTTGACAACGCTGGCAGGCAAAGGGGACCCTGAAAGGCAAGCAATCGCTCCATCCAAGGAAGAGCAGTTCACAGTGCCAAGATAGGGAAAGCATTTAAACGGGTCTCCAGTGTCTACGATTTTTTCTTTGGGGCAAGAGAATGTATTTATATTGGATTTATTACAAGTTTAAAGATGACAATAAAAAAGAAAGACAGGAAATTATTAAACCATTCTTCAATGCCAATGCAAAGAACAACAAAATCAAGATTTCTTTATCTGTCCCTCCTGACCAGACCCTCCCCAGCTGGAGAGGACTGGAGGAGCGCTAGGCACACACGTTGCTGAGCCACCCGTGCCTGTAGGTCCTGGGCCTGTCTCCTCCCTGGCACCTGGAGATGGTCACACCACTAGCTAGCAGGATGGCCCCAAGGAAAAAGGCAGACAGTATGGTTGCGACCACAGCGGGGGAAGACTTGGGCCTGGTTCCAACCTCCTAAGGAGACCATTTTCTTCCAACACACCCATACCACTTTTTCAGTTAACCAGCCGCATCACTGCAGAACTCCCTGCGGGTCAAGGAAATGAGCCAGGCACTCACAGCCCGCCTGGGTCCTCTCCACCCAGTGTCCCTTCTTCCTGTAGATCCTCGTCACACTCTTCTGTCCCTTTGGCTTTCAATCCTACACCTCTTGGGAATCCATAGCATCCTTCAGGCTTTCGTGGGTCTCTGCAGGCAGCAGAGCATTCTCTGCACAGCCTTCTTTGCACACAGCTCTGCCTACAGTCAGCTGCAGACCGAGGTTCATCTCCTGCCCTGTGCAAACACTCCGAATTTGGTTACCTGACAAGAAAAGATGAAGCAGCACAGAGGTCTGCCTGCCCAGGAAGCACCAGTGAGGCCCAGCAGACCACTGTAAAGTGCGTGCAGAAGAATCAGTCTGCACTGTGTTGGAGTCACAGTGCTACCTGGGCCATGCTCAAGACACCACCCAGGCGCTCTGCAAGGGGACTTGATTAAGCAGACAGAAGCACTGCTTAAGCACCGTGGTACCCAAGTGCCAAGAACACGAGACCCAAAAAGGTAGTTCCTATGACCCAGAGGTTCCTCACCTTGGACGAACACTGCCTTGACAGGCACAGGAGTTGGACACAGTCACCCCTTGAGCCACTGACCAGAGGAGAACATCAAGCAGAGGCCTTCCTGGTAGCCCTGGCTCCTGTCTCACCCCCACCCACACCTCCCGCTCCGTGGATGTCAGCAGGCAGGGGCCAGATGCGGGCAGTCAGCCCACGTCTCCTGCCTGTGTCCGGGGCCTGGTTCCTGCCTGGCCCCCGCTCTCCAGCTGTGTTCCAGAGAGAAGAATGTGCACTATGCCCAGAACAAACACTCACACAGGCCTCCCGAGTGGGAGGCAGCTGCGGAAGAATGGGAGCCTCTCCTCACACAAGGGCACCTGGTCACGGGGGCTCGGGGCTGTCACAACACTGAGTTCAGCCCAAGGGGAGCAGGAAAGTCACAGCAGATGTGGGCACACCAAGGTGGAGTCCCCTCCGAGGACAGATTCCTGCCTAATTCCAGCCTCTCAGTGCTGTCCTTTATGGCTCTGAAAGAGACACCTTGGTGTGCATGTGGTCAATCAGTCCCCCTGCTTACCCCACCACCTGACACCGGGCCTCATCTTTCCTACGTACCTGAGACAACT
This sequence comes from Dasyprocta punctata, assembly GCA_004363535.1. Taxonomy (NCBI): domain Eukaryota; kingdom Metazoa; phylum Chordata; class Mammalia; order Rodentia; family Dasyproctidae; genus Dasyprocta; species Dasyprocta punctata. The sequence goes on along the minus strand of RJWM01036018.1, from coordinate 8,750 downwards.
GGACCTCTGCTCTTCTTCGAAGATGCTGCCAAGGCACAGAGATGCCGGGGGGTTGGCAGTGGGACGTAAGCCAGCAAGAAAGTGCCGCCCATCACTGCCATGGTTCTGCTAGAGCAGGCCCTGAAAGCAGAGGTGCCCATCAGGGCCTGTGGGGCCAACAAGCACAGAGTCCATCCGTGTGGCTTTGAAACTCAGGCCCTCAGCCAGTCTGCAGCAGACCCAGCCCCTAATTCCTCCCGCAGCCTCTCTGCAAGGATCTGAGAACCCCTCAGCAGCTGAGAGAAGAGGGCAGAGACAACCGCGGCATCTCCTCTTCAGGGTCCTTCATCTGCTGGGGACACGTCTTAGTCCATTTTCCATTACTATAACAGAGTATCTGAGGCTGGGCAATTTATAAAGGAAAAGAGGTATTCAAGTGCATGGTTCCAGAGGCCTGAAGTCCAAGACTGCAGCCACCCACGTGAGGGCTTCCTGCTGCTTCAACTCAGGGCGGGAGGTGGAAGGCAGAGGGCACACGAGGAAGATGCAAAGCACGAGGGGCCACCTCCTTTTATAACAGCCCACTCTGGAAGCAACTAATCCAGCCTGTGAAAGCAAGAACTGGCAAACTGGAGAAGGGTATTCATTCATTCAGCAGAGCTCCACCCCATGACCTAAACACCTCCCACTATGCCCCACCTCCCAACCAAACCTCAGCAAGAGTTCTGACAGGGACCACCCCATTCCAACCATGGTGGAATGCAAATGCTTGCAAACCAGGAGCTCCCCTGGACAGAGATGTGGAACTCCAACCCTGCCCTCTCCTTCAGGACCCCAGGAGAGACCGTGAGAGGTGTGGAGGGGGAGGAGGACCCAGTGCTGGGCCTGAGTAGGGCACTCAGAACACAGACTTTTGGTCTTCCTTGCAGGCACATCACATCTTCTTTCCTGCATTTCAATGCTTTGACATCGGAGGCCACAAAATCTGTCCCTGGAGGGTCCAGTCGCCCCTCCCACAGCTAGTAAATGACTTGCTTATGAGTGCACCATATGCAAATCAACCAGACCAAAGACCACACACCCACCACCTCCTTTACTGGGTTCTCACACTCTGGGCTACCACTCTCCCCCAGTCACCCCAGGACCAGAAATCGGATAACCAGAGTCAGCCCCCAGCACCACAGCTACCCTAGCCCTGGCCTCCTCACCCACTGCCCTGCTGCCCTCCATGGAAACCCCACAATAAAAACTCGGCCTCATGGCCCATGGCTCCCTCTGCCTTCTGACAGCTCTGATGCTTCCCTGTGTGGGTTCTGCATAACACGATGCGGCACATCCTCTCCTCTGGAAGCCACAGAAACTATCTTGACAGTGGCAGTTGTCTCTGGATCTGTTGGGCTCACCATCCTTGAAGGATAAAACCTATGTTTTACAACACCCACAGGCAGGACTCCCAGTCAAAGACAACTGTGTGGTACCACTGACCAGCAAAACAGTGTCTCCATTTGAGTTGGAAGGAATGTAGCGGAAAAGGATCTTTTCTTTTTCTTCCTGAAGTTAAGCTCTTGAAACTCTAGGTTAGACCCCTTCTGTTTCTCCCGTGGTTACTTAAAATGGCACAAATAAAGGTTTAATGAGCGCCGGCCCTGTTATACTGATGGGAGGACAAGGACACCTGGGCCGGGCAAAGCTGTGTTCCCTCTGCTCCACCCAGCCAGACTCCATGCACAGCTCTTCCCGCTGAAGCCCCACGCTGACCCCTCCTGGGAAGCACACCGACTCTGCAGGCCAGGCCCAAGGGACTGCTCCTGTTCCTCCAGGAATCCAAGACCCTTTCCTTTGGGCACCAACCCACTCCTTGGATTTAGAACAAAATTCCACAGACGTGAGGACATCTTTGTACTTTGGCTGTCACCTTTGCCTGACCTGGCCACTTCTCTGTGACGCCCCTCAGCTTCCCCCGCAGTGTCCAAGCTTCATCCCCACACTGTGCCTGTGTTCCTTCAAGGCCCCATCTCCTGCCCCAGCGCTGACCATCAACTCTACCTTTTCAAGATGCCCCATCGCTGACACTGCCCATGTGGCCCCCCGTCGGTGTGCTTCTCTCAAGATCCCCTCTCTTCTCCAGCGTCGGGATCACACTCACACTTCAGCACTCACACCGGCACGTGGATTTCTCTAGTCGCCAGAAAGAAGGGGATCCAATAAGGAAAATATGCTGTATTCTATCTATATAATGGACTATCACTCAGCCATAAGAAGGAACACAGTACTGATTCATGCTACCGCTGAGCCTCAAAAATTAGTATTAGGCAAAGTGAAAGAAGCCAGACACGAAAAGACACGTGACTCCATTTATATGGAATACTCAGAGTAGGTAAATCCACAGAGCCAGGAAGTAGACTAGTGGTTGCCAGTGCATAGGGGAAGGGAAAAAATGAGTGACTTCTCCTACTACCGGGTATGAGGTCTTTAGGGGAAGGGGATGAAAATGCTGGGGTTTAGCCAGAGGGAGTGGTTTTACAACACTGGGTACTAAATGTCACTGAACTACTCGCTTGGAAATGGTTAAACCTGTGTTAAACGAATTTCACCTCAACTTTTGAAAGGATGGTACTGGATAATGATCAGTGTACAGTCAGCACATAGGAAATGAAAGAGGTGGTCTGGGAAAGAACAAAGAGCCCCGGAGTCTACAGCAAAAAACCTGAACACCCATTCCGTGTTCCGTGCCACAGAAACATGAAGCAACCCTGGAAGGATGCGAGGGTGAAAGAGATAACGGGGGGAAGTCACACAAAGGACACTCGCCCCTACTCAGCGAGTGAATGAGCACCTGACATGTTAGCGTTTCACAGCACAAAATTCTGGCTACATGGTCTGTACTTACACATGTCGTAAAAATGTATCTCTATAAATAAAACCAATTTAGAGCTAGCTAGTATTTTAAATTTACAAAATGCTCTCTGGATTAGGAGTCTGGGAAGCCAAGTTCTAGAGCAAGCTCTGCCTAGAACTGGCCTGGGAAGTCTTTCTGAAAACTTCTCCCCATTTGACCTTCAATTTTCTGATTTTAAAAATGATTTCACTGACCTGGGTGTGGTGGCGCATGCCTGTAATCCTAGCACTTGGGTGGCTGAGGCAGAAAAATCATTGTGAGTTTGAGACCAGCCCAGGCTACACAGTGAGTTCAAGGCCAGTCTGAACTATACCGTGAGACCCTGTTCCAAAAAACAAAGAAGAGAAAAGATTTAACAAATATAATGGTCTGTTTAAACCAGGCCAACTCAGCCCACTTCCACTATGAGCCAAAGGTTGTACTAGGCACGATGGGACTCCAGAGATAGCTAAGAGTGAACTCCAGGTCTCAGGAAATGTACACTCAAACTGAGGATTGTAAAACCAGGGAGCATGTAAAACAAGAGGCCAGGTGACCCAGCACACACCGGTGCTCGGTGCGACCATCTGGGGAAAGTGTTCCTGGAGCCAGAGCCTAAGGGTTCCACAGGTGGAGAAGTACCTTGCTGTTCACCGTCATGCCTAAGCAGCAAGGCCAGATCAGCGAAGAGCCACCTCGAGGCTCGTCTTATTCTCTAGCACCATGGATCCCCTAGAGCGGCAGTAACAGCGCAGAGGAACTGGAAAGAAATGTAAGTCCTTGGGTTCTTCATCCTCTAATGCTGGGAATCAGAAATGCTGGGCTGGAGCCTGCTCAAGTCAGTACTGTTCCTGCGCCCTCCCCTCCTTCTTTACAGAAGCCCAGCAAGGTGGAAGCCACCGCAGAAAGACCTTCTTGTATAAACTCAGCTCTCCCACCGGCCAGGCCCAGCAGGATGGGCTGAGAAAGTTCCTCAGGCCAAGCTGCTAATCTATCACCTAGACACAGATTAACTTTCTCTCTCTCTTCACCACCCAGCTGTCCTGGGAAAACCAAACACCTCTCCAGGGAAGAGCAGCAATAAATCTGCCTTCTTGCCCTGCACTCTTCCCACAGCCCAGCCCACACCACCGCCCCACCTGACACCTCAGCCCTGGAGGCCCACAGTTCTGAGCCCTGCCAGGAGCCAATGGGACTTGGTCTGTGCTCCCCGTTTGGCCCCTATGACCAAATCCCTTCAAGTCATCAGGAGGCCCCCATCTACCCCGGGGCTCCCTTCTGAGCTGGGAGGATGAGCCTGGGACACAGCTCTCGCTCTCCAGGACAAGGACAGCGGGGCAACAGGGACTTTCCTTTCCAGAACTCCCCAGGAAGCAGCTCACAAAGGCTCCCTCCAGGGAAGCTCCACCCCTGGAAGAGATCCCCTCTCTCCTCCTCCAGGAAGCAGCCTGGAGCCCCTCCACCACCCAGATGTCTGCCCGGAACAGCAGGGACTGTGTCCTGGGGTGAACTGCCAGTCTGGGGAGGCACTCACCCCCTACTATTCCAGGGCCCTCACCCACTCCCTGCACCGGGTCTGATTTGGAATCACACAGCAGTGACACATGCCCACCTCCTAGTAACGGTGTGACATGCGGGATGCCGGCCACCTTGGAGGACTGCATGAGATGAAATCAAATGTCCTAACACGGACAGCGTGGGCAGCAAATGCTCCGTCATGATCAGGGCGGCCAACCGCACGTTCCTCGCCCTCATGTCCGTCTCCTACTGAAGTGAGACTTTGATGGCTAATTATCCCTTACTAGGTGAAGCCCTGATTCCTTAGCACTAGCCTTCTGGGGTCCCTCTCCTCTGAAAACCAGCAGCTACACCAGCAGGAACACCTTGGGCTTTCTTCCAAGCCCAACCTGATGGCTAGGCCCTGCCCACCCTATCTATGGGAAAGCTCTTCTTCCTTGCCCTGTGCTCTCTTCACCTGCCTCCAAGTGACCTACTTGGAGTGGGGTAGGAGTGCCTGCCATCCACTGCTAGGACTGAGCCAGTGTAAGAGCTTTGCAATACCTGGAAAGTGAAAGGAATCCTAGGTTCAGAAAAGAAATCAGGACCGGGGCATTTAGCTCAGTGGCACAAGTGCCTGTGTGGCAAGTGCGAGGTCGTGAGTTCGATCCCCAGTACTCAAAACAAAATAAACAAATAATAATAATAATAAAATAGAAAGGAAATCAGAGGCCTAAGCGAGCTGAGAACAAGTGAACATCTGCCCACCTCATCCCTATCTGTCCAAGGAATCAAATAACTGTGATAAGGTCTTGCCCTCAACATCTGGGGGAGGTGATCTTCTCGATAACTATGTCCTTTGAGATTCCAGTCTGAGAAAGAAACCTCCAGAGCTAACCTAGCCTGAGGGGCAAAGGACAAAGGCCTGAGCCCGTCCAGGATGCCAGCATTCCCTGCCCCACAGCCCAGACACAGACCCACCCGCCAGGAACACCTCCGAGCTCAGGCGCCCAGAGTGCCGGCCAGCTCCCCTGAGCCCTGCCCCAGGACTCAGCTCAGGTCCTAAGGGCAAAGCAGGACTGGTGGTGGCTGCTCCTGAGCTCTCACGCTGGGTCCAAAGCCTCAGGACTCTGGAATACACACCCAAGGGAGGCTGACTGTACCGGGCCAGCTGGGATGACATGTCAATACAGGTGAGCAGGCAGGCGGGGCTCCTGCTCATGTTGACTGCACACACAGGCCCAGGTGGATGGACTGCAGCCTGTGTCGCCCTGCCCAGGCACAGCCAGCGCCCATCCTGGAAGCCTGTGGGCCCAGTTCCCCACGCATCCAAGAGAACCTCCCACCCTGCCAACCCCCCACTCCCGAACAGGCCCACAGAGCTTCACAACCGTGGGCCACTGCCCCAGTGGCTATGGTCTCTGAGTTTCCAGCCTGAGAAAGAAACTTCTAGAGGTAACCCAGCCCAAGGGAACAAAGCACAAAGGCCTAAGGACACCTTCCCTCTCCTCTCCAGAAGATGCCACCAAGACCCCCAATCACAAATCTTCCTCCATACAGGGAAGGACAAGAGGAAACAACAGAGCTGACCTCAGAGCGATTTCCTGATTTCAGAGGACAAGCCACTGCGACAGAGACCTTAAAGCGTGGAGCTCATTGGACCCCCTGTCCCAGTTCAGATTCCTGCCACCTGTCCTTAGAGAATGTGTTCTCCCCACCAGGAAACAGGGATGGGGGAGGGGGACAAGGACAGAGAGTGACTGTATTAGCGGCTACTTGGCAGGCTGAGGCAGAAAGACTGCTTGAGCCCGAGTCCAAAGCCAGTCTAGGCAGCACTGTGAGCCCTTATCCCCTAACCTCCCCCCAGAAAGAAAGAACAGGAGGGGACAGGAAAACCTGATAGGGCTGCTTCCATGGCACCCGCGCAACCACAACGCCCCTCCCCCATCTAATCCCAGTCCCTCAGGACACATCTGGGCTGGCCCATGGGGCCGGGCCACAGGACAGTCTTGGGTGACATTTTAAAGATATGAAGACACCAATTCCAGTGCTGATGGCTGCTGTTCAGAGGTGGCAGAGAGCCGAGCAAAGCTAAAAACAAGAGCTCAAGAGACGCGCTTGAGAGCTGGGGCCTAATGTGGGGGCCCAGAGCAGATGCAGTCTGCACCCCACTGAGGGTTACCGGGCTATGTGGCTGGTTCTGGGGTCCATCTCCCCTCATGCCTCATTTCCTACCTCAGGTCTCCGGCTTTATCACACACACACACACCATCTACAGAACTAGAAACATCTGGATCTTTCCTCAGGCTAAAAACAAAACAAAACAAACAACATAAAAGGGCAGCCACGGTAATATGCTCATCCAATGACTGCCCTAAATAACCCCAAACACGCACATGCCTAGTAGGACAGCTAGTGACCGTGCTGCCTGCCTGCCCACCTGAGCTGGGGGCCCAGAAGAGCCCCGCATAGCACCACCACAGCCCAGCCTGGGGCTTTGTCCCTGGTTAAATCTGGAAGTAACAGGGCCCCCTGGAGATATCCACGGCAGGCAGGCAGGCAGGCGTGGGAAACAGGCGCAGCTCCTCCAGGACAGGATGGGCTGCACTCCTGCTCTGCTTTCCCAGTCTCATCTCGGAAACGTGCCAGCTCAGGACAGAGGAGCGGCAGCCCCTGTGCGATGGACCGAGCCAAGGACCAGGCTGTTTCCCTCAGCAGTGACCTTCCCAAAGGCAGGCACTGCGTGGGCCTAGAACACGGCAATTCCCCAAGCCCGGGCCTCAGGAGGGCAGGCGCACCTCCTCCCCTCCCTGATGATATGGCTGAGCCAGGAGCCCAGGCTCCTGGGTGGGGTGGGGAGCCCCCTGATCTCAGTCTAGCAGGAACAGAGAACTTCCTACTTGGCTTGGGGAAGGAGACCAGGTCAGGGCTCAACCTTGTAGCCAGACCTGCGCAGGACCCCCCAAAAATCCCAAACCCCTGAGGTTCTCAGGACAGGCGGCAACTAACCGCCCATCTTCCAGATAGCAGGGTCACAGGCCCCAGGGAGCCGATCTGTGCAGCCTGCTGGCAGTCTAAGCCCAATGCCTCAGGCTGCAACTTGCGGCTCTTCCTGCTGTCTCCTCCACAAGGGCAGACAGAGCCATTCGGCGCCCTTCTTAGTTCTCAGTGAGTCTAACCGCACAGGGTGCAGGAGTCGCACACCCTGATCTACCCTGAAGGAACACACAGGGCTGGGGGCTGGGGGAGTCAACAGGAGGGCAGAGCTGCCTCCCTAGGAGCCATGTCCCAGCCTCACCTCAGAGTGCGTGACCTGGGAAGGTCATCTAACCTCCGTTTTTTAGCCTCGCTCTGGGACAATGCAGACAGAGCCAGGGGAGAAGAACGCAAAGGTCCCTGCCAGCTCCAATGCAAATAAAGGACAGTGAGGGGCAGGACGGCCCACCAGGCTGTCCGGACAGCACATCGAGAGCTAACAGCACGGAAACTCTGGACGGATCTCCTCGAGATGGGTGAATGAAGAGCAACTTGGGGGACCCTGATCAGCAGAGGCCCGCCCCCACTTCTCAGCCCACACCCACCCACTCTGCTCGCAGGCAGGTAGCGGATCCGGAAGCATCTCCTGCTGCTACTGTACCGCCCTGAGCTCACACCACCCCCGAGCCCCACCTGCACGCTTCCTGGGCCTCTGCACAATCCTCCTCCCTTCTCTCAGCCTCATTTTTCTAACATGAAAAATGGAGGTGCTAATTCCTACTTCACTGATACTACAGTGAGATGAAACAGGGCAAGCACTCCTTGGGAACCGCACCCACATTTCTTTGACCAGTGATTCCGGCGCCCTGTACTAAATGCTAGAGGAATGTGGGGACACCAACTCGGGGGACAAAGAAAGCAGATGTCTGAGCTCCAGTTATGACAGGGTCTGACCTGACAAATCATCTTCAAAGCAACCCTCTCCAGGACCCACAGGTGAGGCACTGAGAGGCTGAGTAACCTGCCCAACGTGGTACAGCCGGTTACGGCCGGAAGAGAACCTGAGCACTGAGCTGTCTGACTCCAGAGCGTCCACTTCTCCAGCCACAGGATGCAGGGAGAAAAGCTTTGGGTCACAGCCACCTCTCTCACCAGGGAGGAGACCCACCGGCTCTCCCACGGCCCCTGCTGGCCCTCGGGGCTGATAGGAACTGTTTATTCTAGACTCTGATATTTTCTGTAAACACGGCTTGGGTTGCCAAGGGAAGGAGAGAAATTCATTTGTTGGTAAGGAATGAGATGGAATCATAAAACTTCCTTTGGCTCGTGTGGAGATCAGGGAACAGGGAGACTCCATCCAGCACCCCAGTCAGCGTCCTTGGTGGCCTCTCTGAAGCCCCGACCACACCAGCACCACCTC
>RJWM01036017.1:0-18475 GCA_004363535.1 Dasyprocta punctata | reverse complement strand
ATAATGATTCTCATTTCATTTTTTAGCTGAGAGAATATTTCTGATTTGAATTTCTCTATAGCTTCTTCAAGCTGTTTCTTTATTGCATTTTCTATCATTTCAGAAAGTCCATTTTTGTGACTCCCACTGTCTTCCATTTCAGTGTCTCTTGGGTTTGTTCTTTGTGGGCTGGGGGACTGAGACTGCCTCTTGGTCTTTCGTTTTGTCATTTTCTTCTGGTATCTGTGTAGCTCTGTGTCCTGCGAGCCTGGCCGGCGTTCCCCTGAGGTTCGCGCTGATTCTTGCGGCGTGCAGGATCACGGGACCCGGTAGGCTGGGTCCCTTGCGCAGCAAGGAAGGGCGGCCTCCCGGGGCGTGCGGGTGGAGCCTCCTCCTTCACTGGGTGGGGGCCTAGGCCTCCCAGACCCAGTGAGCTAGGCGGGGCAGCGCGAGTGACGCGGACCCGACCCTGGTTCTGTCCGCAAGTTCAGCCCAACAGCTATGCCTGCGGGGCAAGCCTGGGCAGGTCCCAGGCCTACAGTGCCGGGAGCAACCCTGCTTGTCAGCGGGGTCTGCACCCGAGCTGTGGGATGGCACATGCTCGAGCCGCTCCACTGAAGAATGCAGCTGGAGTGCGCTCTGCACTCTGGTGGGGGTGGGCCCAAGCTCTCCAGATCCCTGCAGCTATGTTGCTCAGTTCCTGGTGAGCAGCTCTGGGGTCCTGGGCTGATTTGGGCTGGGCTGCATACCTCTGTGTCCTGCGCGGCTGGCCGACGTTCCCCAGAGGTTCGCGCTGATTCTTGCGGCGTGCAGGATCGCGGGACCCGGTAGGCTGGGTCCCGTGCGCAGCAAGGAAGGGCGGCCTCATTACCAACTTCTTATGGACTTTAATTTCATCGTGCTAATAAACTGTAATCTTTGTCTTTGTTTTTCTCAAAGCCTCTGCTTCCAGCCGTAGTGAATGTTGCTATATAGTGTTGTACCTGGTCACTGTCCATATCGCAAGCCATTGCCTAGGGAGACTGCTCTGCAAGTTGGTTACTGAGTAAAAGTGAATGGGATACATTTGCGACAAGTGGGTTTTGAAAATGTTTATGTGGCATCAGCTCCCTCTGGCATATAAGAAAGCATTGACTTTTAAACTCTTAGCTAAAAGTAATTGTAACTTTGTCTTTTTTTTTGTTTTCTTTTTTTGCTTTGTCTTTCTTGATCCTTGAATACAACATTTTAATATTCCACAGTCTCTGAAAAATGCAGTGAGTTCATCATTATTCTAATTCTCAAAACCCCGATAAAGATGAACAGTTACACAAATGCTTTTGTAATTTAATTAGAAGTATAAGAAGATTCATCCACCTCATAGAATAGAATTTGAGAATTGCATATTTTTAAAAATGGGTAGCCCAGTGTGGGAAGGTTCCTAGCAGAGGAACCTCTGTTCCCCTGTGTAATTGTACTGTCCTGATTTCCCAAGTGTGTGTGTGTGTGTGACTTCATCCCCAGGACTTTGCTGACAGAGTATAGATCCCTGGGAGAGGTTCTGTGGTAAAATGTCAGTCTCCTGTTTATAAAAATGATTGTCACAAATTCTTTATGGTTCTAAAATTGAGCAGTGTGAAATAATTTATCTCATTCTTGAAGTGACACTTTCAGAAAGTTGTAGAAGGTGAAATAGGACTAAATATGAAGCATCCGACACTATGGTCTTAAATATTAAATCTCTGGTTACAATTTTTCTTTACATTCAGGAAAATGCATTTTTATATATGCACACACCTAAAAAGAAAAAGAATGATTGAAAGCATTATTCATGAGCTGGGCTTCTTTTTACATGTGACACCTCGCTTTCATGGATATGGTCCTTTTCATGATCTAAAATCTAAGCTGGGTGCCCGTGGAGGGAAGACCTGATGGCCTCCATTGTCTTTATCAAGTTCTCAGATGCAGGGTGTGTCTGCCGTGTTCCCTGAGAGGCTTACTCTGCCACTTCCTAACTGATGACGCAAGATTTCTCTAAGTGTCACACTGTTAACCTGTCATCTAGGCATGAAACCACTACTGTGTGGAGTTGCGATGCTTCTGCGAGGATTCATAAATTGCTGGCCCATGGTAAAGCAAGCTGGGATAATGGCTGTGTGCCTCAGACCTGTCCCCTTTCCCCCATGAAACAATTTTGCTTACAGAGAGGTACTTCATTCCACTTCCTGTATTTTAGATAGGTGGACTTGCCACCATGAATTTTCAGAACATTTAATGTACCGTGCTGTGAACTTGTAAGACTAAAGCCATGTAGCTCACAGTGCCAGCATGTGGCAGGTCCTGCTCCTGCACGTTAGTTGCGTGCTGATGGCTCTGTGCGGGGTGGTTTAATGCATGGGGTCACATCTGTTCAGAGGAGGGTTCTGAGTGGAAAGAGTGCACAGGCAGTTACCCCAGATGGAGTCTACAGCAGCTGCATTTTGTTTATGTAGGTTGATATTCCCAAATGCTTTGTACCAGAAGTGTTTCTGATTTAGAACGTTTTGGAGACTGGAATACATACATAGGTCTTACCAGTGAAAATCCCTAATCTGAAAATTCAGGATCTAGAAGGCATCACACATGGAATTTTCTGAATATCATGTCAAATGTTTCACTGTTCTGGGTTTCAGAGCATATCCAATTATTCAGATCCAGGATGCTCAACCTGTACCTGGTCCTATTCTCTTACTTTCTTTTACCTTATTATAACTTTCTTCTTCTGATTTCACTGAAAGTTCCTGTATTTAGTCACAACTATTTTTTGGATAAAAGTGTCAGGAGCCCAGTTCATACAGGTTGCAAAAGATTAAGGTAATCGAAGTTAGGAATAGCTGGCTCCAGAGTTCCACTGACCTGTCCGAGGGCTCCCACCTCCCCTCCTTCATCTGCCCTTCACCCTTCTCCCCATCTTCTTTTTGTCTCTTCCTCAGGGTGCCTCTGTGTTGGTTTTATTTTTCAATTAGGATTAGATTGGTGTTCACTGGCAGGCAACTCTAGGCTCTCCTTCTACCTTTCACTTCATGAAACACCTTTCTCTTTGACAGCTCTAGTGAGTGACCTGGTCGTTGCAAATGCATGCGTGAACTGTTCTTGGGGACAGGGCAGGCAGTGCTCTGACATGCAGGACTGACGGCAGTGTGAGGTGGCTAACCTGGAGGGAACTATGCATGCAAACAAGGAGGACGTAGGAGTTGGTGCTGGGGTGTCCCCTCCATGAGGGCTTCCAGCATACTGGGGGGAAGCAGTAGCTGTGGTAGAGAATGACAGCCCCAGAGATGGCTGGTGTACACCCTTGGAATCAGTGAGTGTGTTGGGTTACATGGCAAAAGGGGATTACGTTGGTAAGCAGAATTAAAGTTGCTAATCAGGTGACCTTAAAATAGATCTTGCTGGATTAGCTATGTGATTGTCCTTATCAGTCGAAGAGGGAGGTAAAAGAGAGCTGGACAAAGAGCAGCGTGGAGATGGGCTGGTATAGCTGGCTTTGGAGGTGAGACAGGCGGTTAGGGGCTAGGCTGTCAGTGGCCTCAAGAGACTGAAAAGGCAAGAACAGGGCTTCTCTTCTAGGGTGTCGGGGGAAGGCAGCCCGGTGCAGTGTGCCATGGCTTTCTCTTAGGCCAGCTGTTTCAGACTTCTGACCTCTGGTGGTGTTTTAAGTCACCAGACTTACGGTGATTTGTTACAGGATCAATGGAAAACTGATACAGTGGTGAGCAGACTGTTCCAGTTTCTCATTTGTCAAACCATAAGCCAAACTATATAGATTCAGAAAATACACTTATTATAAGTCAAGTTTCAGTGGAAACCTGTCAGAATGCTGTCCATGTTTCTTGATTTACTTAGCCTTTGTTTCTGGGAAACATGTTTATTTTCATGGTTTTATATTCTAGATCAATATTCATCTTTAAAAGTTCTATCCCTCAAAATGATGTATAAGGCGTGAGAAATATTTATTTGTAGAATACCAAGTACAGTTTTACAGTTTAAAATTTCTAATGATGACAGATACAATCAATAGAAGCACTTTTTCTAAAGCTAAGATTGTAATGTTAATGTAATGTTTGGGCTTTCCTGAAGCACATAAATTTCCTGTGCTATTATTGTCTTATTATTTGGTCATTTGAAGTTGTGGCAAACAAAACACTTGGATATTTCTCTTTAAAGTGTGGTTTTCTTTTCTTGAAAGATTCTTACTGATCTCATGTTCTGGAATACTGAAGAATGTGCTGTTTTCTAAATGACATTCTTCAACATAAACCTGGTGCAGTTGCCACAAATATTTATTAAAAAACAGATAAAAAATGAGACTTTTGCAGTTCACAGCTATTTGTTCTTTCTCTCTACTACTTTTTCTTTCTTCACATAGCTTTATGAGCAGGCTTAGACTGAGGACAGACACGCAGAGATACACTGCAGTGTCTCCCTGCAGTGATGAGACCTGAGGGGCTGAAGCCAGGGAGAGGGTTTGGCTCTGTTCCTGCAGTCTCTGCATGCCCCACTGTGGTGTTTCCATTGCTTCTGAGAGAAGAGGCACCTCCTTTCCTGGAGTGTGAGCGCTTCAGCATCCAGTGTCCTCTTTAATATCTACTTCTCACCCTGCTTGCAGCGTTCCTGGGTGGCTGGCTCCCATCGTTCTCTTACCCTCTGCTCAGTATTTGGAAGTTATTGCTGGAACCACTGCTTCAACTGATCTTGAAAATGCTCATTGGATTTCGTATTGTGGGCCAGAGTTCTGTGCAGGGTCCACTGTGCCTGATGAAGGGGGAGGCTCTGTGAGCAGCTCGCTCTGGTGAGAGCACAGTCACTTCTTCGGGGAGAAGCTGGTCTCCATGAGGGAGGGAGGGCTGCGTGGGTTTCGGGTCCTCTCCTGACTGGGACTTAGGTCTTTCTGATCCCGTGAGAACCCTGGGCTCAGGTGGGAGGGCACGGGCTGCCTTCCTTCTTTGCAGTGGCACAGGGTGGTGATGGAGAAGAGGGCATCAACTTCCTTCTGTATAACATCTCAGAAGGGCAGGTTCTTCTTGTACCGCCCTCCTCCCCTCCCTTCCAGTCTCTTGCCTGAGGCACCATGTGCCTGACCCTCTTTCCTAAATGCCTGCAAGAAGCCACCCCTCTGCAACCTGAGTTCAAGTGCAGAGCTCTAGGCTCTTGCTATTGTGCTCAACCCCTTGTGCAGCGCTGCCCTTGTGGGGCAGTGTCCTGGGTCACTGTGTCCGGATGTCACTGTGGGGTCACTGTGTCCTGGGTCACCGTGTCTGGCTATCACTGTGGGGCCACTGTGTCCTGGGTCACTGTATCCGGTGGTCACTGTGGGGCCACCATGTCCTGGGTCACTGTATCCGGCTGTCACTTTGGGGTCACTGTGTCCTGGGTCACCGTGTCTGGCCATCACCACGGGCTCACCGTGTCCTGGGTCACCGTGTCTGGCTGTCACTGCGGGCTCACCATGTTCTGGGTCACCGTGTCTAGCCGTCACCGTGGGCTCACCATGTTCTGGGTCACTGTGTCCGACTGTCACTGCAGATCCACCGTGTCTTGGGTCACTGTGTCCGGCTATCACCACGGGGCCACCATGTCCTGGGTCACCATGTCCGGCTGTCACTGCAGGGTCACCATGTCCTGGGTATATATCTATAGATATATAGATACACATCTGTATCTATATCTATACACATATATATAAATATACATGTATATTTGCATTTATATATATAGACTCCAAAATCCAAAACACTTCTGACCCCAAGCATTTCAGATGGGATATTTAACCCATATTTAAAGATCTTTGACTCTGTCTTAATGTCAAGCATGGCAGGATTTCCTTATAGTTTCCAAACCTCAATAAATTCTAAGCTCTGGACACCTGTGTTTCAACATGACATGTTGCATATCATTAACTCTCAATAAAATGGATTAAAAGAAAAACATCAGTTTCTTCAAACCATAAGCGAACAGACTGGTTCTCTGCTGCAAATAACAGGCCTCTCTCATCACCTGACACAGCTAAGCAAAGTGAACACTCACCCGTCTCTTTAGCTTGCCTCCCATTACTGTTCTGCTCACACTGTGCAGATTCACCCAAAACATGCTAAACACCTGCCTCCTTTCAACCCTTTCCCCATGGTAAAGTCACTCAAGCCCTACTGACCAGCACTAAGAATTTCTCTTAAGCTACCCTTCCTCCCAATCACTGGAACTCCTCCTCTCCTCACATAGAAATCCTGCAAGTCCAAAATCCCCTCGCTACTAAGAGCTGCACAAATTATAACAAAATCCTGCCTAAATTGGTCCCAGGAAAACAATTCCAAACACGCAGACTTAAAGAGAGACTTCCCCACATACTACTTCCGTGATCAGCACTACTTTAGGCTTTGTCCCTCAGTTCTCATCTTTAATACTGAGGGTAACACATCAGTCATTAACACACACACACGCACACACACAGAGTTAGCAGTTAATACCACTATGTCATCGTTGCTGATTAGCTTCAGGACTCAGGGGCACAGGTGGAGGCTGGGCTTGTCTGTCCATCTGCAGGAGCAGGGCTCAGTCTCATGTCCTCTGATAGCTGCACTCAACCACGTGTCACAGTGGAAGACAAGCGTGGTTTCCTTTCCTGTGGTGTCCACAGCATGGGTGCAGAGTTCTGCGCAGTGCAGTCTGCCACGAGCCCCCACCCCACTGCAGTGCCCAGCTATGTATATATATGTGTATATATAAATATAGATGTATATGTGTGTGTGTATATATATATATATAGAGGGATATATGCATATGTATATATATGTGTATATATGCATGTATACCTATGTACATATATCTATCTGTATATGGGGTGGGAGGGAGGGAGATATTTTGGGAATGAGATCTGACACTAAACGTGAAATTAATTTGTATTTCATATGTACCTCATATATATAACCTGCAGGCAGTTTTGTATAGTATTTTGTGTGTGTCTGCATTTTGTTTTGCACATGAAGTCTGTAGAATTTTCTACCTGTGGTATTTTGTCAACACTCAAAAAGCTTCAGATTTTGGAGCATTTTGAATTGTCAATTTTCAGATCAGGGATGGTCAGTCTATATCTGGAAACAGAGCATTGACTTTGAAGATCTTGTGATATAGTTTGTGTAGTAGTTGCTTGTGTCTGTATATAAATATGTCTATGTGCACAAGAATGTGGTTATTTTACACAGTGCAAGGAGAAAGAAGTCATTATGTTAAATTTAAGAATGAGGAATATAGAGACAAGAGAATTCCCTAACAATAATTTTTTCATCTTATATATACCAGCAAAGACATAACTGCACTTTTCATAGGAGTCATTCAGGTTTCTGAGAAGGTACTGAAGTTAGCACCATGTTGCCTGCCTGGGTCCTGGAGATGTTGAGAAATAGAAAACACGAGAGTCATAGGTAAGAATAAATCTCTCACAAAAGAGGCCTTCACTGTGGCAGGCCTCTGACCCTGGGTCCCACCCTGTGTGTGTCAGGCCAGGAGACAAGATGCCCTCCTTGGCAGGCTCATCCCCAGAAAGAAGGACGGGAAAGGAGGGGCCATGGCCAGTGGACCCCTTGTGCTTTCTAGACTTCATAATCACATAAATCATTCTTCACTGGTGAGGGGTTGGGTGAAGGCAGAGCAAGGCTTGAGTCCTGAGAGAGAACTCTGTTCTCCCAGGAGCAGGAGCTGGCTCGGGGTATTCTGCCTCTGACTCAGAAACAAGTAACTACTTTAGGATGCTTTAATTGCACAGAGAGGCAGATGTTAAATGAATTGGAAGACCTTTTTAATTGCTGACCTATCTAGTTTGGATTCTCTTAGAATGGGGCTTAGAATGGGCTAGTTTCCTGCTGCCTCCCTTTAGAATGAGGGGCTCCATGTCTGCCTTCTCAGAGGTTTGTTTTACATCCATTTCTTGACTGCATCCATTTCTTGTTGTTGGCAGCTTAACTTGTATGACCTGAATTCTGTGAAATGTTTGATTTGCAGGTGAGTGGGGACTTTGAGAAATACACACGAGGTTTGCAATCAGAGTTCTGACTAGAGAAACAGGATGGTGTGTGCAGCTTGCCGTCACTGTGACTGGGCGATGAGATTACTTCCTGGAGAAACCCTGCAGGCTCAGACCTCTTCCGTGCACCCAGTCACTTCTACATGCACAAATGTATTTATTGAGTGGCTTCAGGTTCTGTTTTAGTCAATGAGAAACTGTAGTAAAGACAGTGTATTTCCTGCCCTTATGAGGCTTATGTGCTAGTAGTCGATCTAAAGAAACAGCAGACAAACATGAAAGTAAAATTGGTAGGGTGTCAGATGGTGACAAGATTTGTGGAGAATGGAAAGACATGGGGCTCGAGAGTGATAAGATGGTTACAGGTGATCAGGAAAGACCTCCGTGAGAGACTGGGCCATGGTGCTCTGGGGCTGAGGAGGAACACTCAGGCACAGGAAGTGGCAAGTCCAAACAGCAGGCAATGTGAGACTCCCCTCAGGCTGTGGGAGCACACAAGCCATTTTCCTGTGGCGAGATGGATCCCAGGAGGAGAATGGCGTGACTGACGCTTCCGTTCCTCTGGCTCTGCTCTGAGGACTACTCAAGAGAGGCGGAGCAGCATGAGAAGAGCAGCTGGGGTGCACACTGGAGCGGCAGTGGTGGAGTTTGGGCTGGGTGAGTAGCGGGTGAGGTGGTGGGGAAGGCCAGAGTCTCGGTATATTTTGAAGGTGGAATCAACAATAGAGTTAGGGTAAAGACAGGTTTGTGGTATGAGAAGTTAAGGATGAATTGGTCACATTTTGATTTTGGGGAACTAGAAGCATAGAGTTGCCATGTGCTGATGAGAGAGAAGAACAGATTTGGAGACCAGGAGATTGGGCGTCTCCTTTGGGAGGGTTAAGATGCCTACTGAAAATCAGAGGATTTGGGAGAGAAGCATTCACAGAGGAAGCCTGGCTCATTGTGTCCCGTCCTGAAAGCTTTCATGATTACAAGGTGGGGAGGGGGGGATTCAGGCAGAGATGGCAGGCACTGAAGGGAGCCATGGACTGTTCTGCTGCCCTCTCATGTAACAGGCCAAGGAGAAGTGAGCGGGGTCACGTGCTGCCGACAGGGCAGGTCAAGAGCCCAAATCCTGACCATTTGCCACAGCAAAACATGATCATCAGCGACCTCTGGAGAGCCCAGTGTGTCCAAAGAGTGGTGAAGGAATAGTGTATTAGCACTGGCTCTCAGGCAGGAGGCAGTACCCTCACGGTGCTTGGGGGCAGCTGCCTGTGCACAAGCGCCCGTGGCTGGCAGATAGGTCACTGTGTCTGCCACAGGGGTCACAGCGGCTCCAGCTGTCTGTGCTTGTGGAAGTAGTGGCCACAGAAACCTTTATGTGTGGACTGCTGTGGTCCCCGAGCCATCACAGCTATGGGTGTACAGATCCTGCCTTTAAAATGGAATGTGGCATTACTGGGTAGCTAATTCCTGCTTAAATTGGTAGTATTAACATTTACTGAATCATCTGTATCATCTCACTTAAACCTATCACCAGATCTGTGAAGGTGTAACTATTACTGTCCTCCAGCGACCCACTGAGGAAACTGAACTTACAAGAGATGCAGAAGCCGAATGTCTAATCTCAGCACTTGGGAGGCTGAGGCAGGAGGATTGCCATGAGTTCGAGGCCAGCCTGGGCTGCATAGTGAATTCAAGGCCAGCTTCTACTACATAGTGAAACCCTGTCTCAAACAAACAAAAACCCCCATGCTTCATTAAGGAATGCAGTTCATTCCCTTGCAGTATTCTGTACTGCTGTGTGGAAAAAGTTGGGTTTTTAAGTGCATAATTTCTGAATGCAGTAAATCAACACCAGGTGTAATTTGGTTTTTGTATGTAGTTGTAATCTGAGATTAAAATCTTTTGATAGCTTTGAACTTCTCCCCACTATTTCCATTTTTCCCCTGCTAACACTTAGAATTTAAGAGCCTTTTGTGGAAGTCACACTGGAGGAAAAATTGGTTGACTAGCTATGGGTAGATAGAATGTCATCCTGCTTGTGGTGGTTTCCTTTTGTAGGTCAGGCCTTAAATTAGAAATTGCCAGCAAGATGGTTCATGCATTCTGAGGTGAATGTGAGCCCTCTGTCAGGTGTGAAAGGAGCAGGACTGAAGCATCCTTTAGGTTCCCTCTGACTTTCTGTGAGTCGGGCCTACTAGATTTACTTCCTCATTGCAGACAGGGCCAGTAGTATCTGCACTGGGATTGTTGCACTGGCGATAATGTATTGTCAAGCGGAAATACAGAGTGCAGCGCTTCCTGTGCCAGCCTGTGGCAGGAGCCTGAATTCCCCTTGTCAGTCTGCTCACTGCCGTCAGGCAGTTGGTGGTGGAGGCTGAGGGGCCGAGGAGTGTATCTGCCTTACTCTCCCACTGGAAAATGACTGATTCCAGGTTTAAGTTCAGAAATGCTTCTATTGTACAATTTAGGAATGTTTTGTTATATAGTGTTTGGAAAGCCAAAGCTTTATAGAAATACACTATTCTTGTTTTGAATAAAAATTCAGAACATGTCTGATGCTGGAAAGTGGGACTGTCCTGGACAGTGTGAGCAGGAGGCTGTGGTGTCCTCGTGGGTGTGTAGGAGCCTCCTGTGTCTCTTGAGGGCTTGAGGATTCTGCATTCTTTTAGTCCCATCATTAGTGTATTGTCTAGACTTTCTTGTGTGAGTTCCTTTCAGCAGGGTTGAGAAATCCATACAATTAAATTAAACATTGCTTCCTCCTTTCCTTGAAAAGCTAAACTGGTTAGAGGAAGGGTTCTGAGATTACTGGTGCAGGTGGGCACTGCTGGGTCTTGGGCAGTGCATTCCCTACGTCCTGTGGCCTGGGTTCTCTGCGATCCTCTCCATCCACCTGGTGGGGCACTGGTGTGCACGAGTCTCCTGCAGATTGGTGTCCATGTGCTGTGCTGCGTTGTCTGGGGACCTCCTTGTCCTCAGGATCAGTGGTCAATCTGGGTTTGACTAAGTGCCTACCTGAGGGCCGGATCCCCCTTCACCGTAGAGACCTCCCCTGTATCGCTCTGAAATCGCCACTTCTTTTTCTAAACCAAAATACAGAGTCACCCACCATGGGTTTGTCAACAGAGACCAACCCATTGTCGATGCTGCCCAGTACTGATCTGAGTGTGGCAGGACTGTGGCACTGCAGGTGCTGAAGTCAGGCTTCTCCCTGTGCTGTTAACGGCACAGATCTCGCCCTTTCCCTGAGCGTTTCATAGCGAGCAGTTTTTGTGCAGGGCATTGGTTATTGCACGTGGCGTAATGATAACAGTTTCCAAGTTGAAAAACTACCTTATCTTTCAGTATTTTATACGTAGCTTGAGAACATAACGATTATAATGATTCTATAAAGGTTCTTTAAGAGCACAGGTCATAGGTTCGCATGTGGATCACATTCTCTAAACACTTTATTGGTGATAAAATGTACAGTTTCTGTATATGAAGAGTTTGTGAATAGTATTTTTACAGTGTAGTTGAACATACTGCAGGACAAATGTTGGACTGAAGTAAGGCATATGGGGAACTTACTATTTTTATTTATTTATTGTTGTTCTTTAGTAATTTTTACAGTTTTTATTTTTTAAGTACATTTGCAGTACATAATGGTTACATTCCTGGTGTGGAGTTGGTGCATTGACATAACACATCTTAATTCTTTTTCACCCCTCTCCCCTCCCTTCCCCCTCCATGTCTTGTCCCCTTTCCCTTTTACAAAAGGATCTATTCCCCTGTGTCCTTTTGTCTATGAAGGTGGGGAACTTTTTAGTTCATAATCTCAGGTTTTCTTTTTCATGTTTGCTTGTTTACTTCTTCTCTTTCTTTTCTTCTTTCTTATCAAGTCTAGGGCCTGTTACATAGTAGGCAGGGACTGTCATGCTGATCTACACCCCCTTAAATTTTATTTTGAGGCAGGCCCTTACTATATCTACTAGACTAGCCTTGAACTTGCTATCCTCATGCCTCAGCCTCGTGAGTAGTTAGAATTACTAGTGTGCACCATCCTGCCTGGCTCTGTGCTTTCTTTTTCTTTGTTTCTCTTTCTCTAGAATTCATTATCTTCTTAGTATCTTTTCCAAGGGTGATTGTATTTTAGTAAACATAGTACTAACCTTTGGCCAGAGTAGGGAAAATAAGTCCTAATTGTGAAATTTAGTTAACAAGCAAGTGTCTACCTGTGTCATGAGGAGGTTCCAAATGTACATCTATTTCCAAGTGGGTCTGTGTCTCATGGAAGGAACATAACACCAGATGAGAATGCTGTTCTTTGGTGACTGGTATCTGTGTGTTGAAGTTCCACATTGTTATCTCCTTTTCGTCCATTCTTCTGACTTTCTGCAAATGAGGACTGATGGGACACAATGTGATACATCTCAGAGAGGATGTGGGCTTGAATTGGAGTATGGCTTGAATTTAAGTCTGAGGTTCATAGTTGTTTGATCTTAAACAAAGACCTTCCCTGCATTGGTGTTGTCATTTGTGAAGTATAGTTTTTAGGGTTGTTATGACTAAAACCATGTATGAACTATAGCACTATAAGCTGCAATGCATAGCTTACAGGCTTATCGTAGGAGTGTCGTAAGGAGACTGTTGGAATTAGAATTAGTATAGGTTTTAGGATTTCTATGGGGAACAGTTGAAAAGAATATAACATTTTCTTCATAATAGCAACCTTAAAAAGCTTGCAGCAGATGCCACTTATGCCAATAATAAGGTATTTGGTTTTATATCTTGATTTTTAAGCAGGCCAGGTATAGTTAATAGAAACTTTTATTATGTTTATGTTCTGAAACATATAAAATGAATATTCACAGTGCAATGCATTTTTTAAAATTAAAAAATGATTCATTGAGTTACATAAGTGCCTTTGGAACATGACTTGAGTTCTCGAAGTTTAATATTTATGAGATGGTTCGGGACTGTACTTACGCAAACTGAGGTATGCTGTGGGGTGGGTATTTGATGCCTATGCCATGTCCTTCTGTGTACTCTTGCTCCACAGGGTCCTACAGTTCTGTTTTTTTGCCCCACAGATTTACCAGTGAGGAGGCATAGAGAATATGAGCTGGTAACTCCAGTCAGCACAAATCTAGAAGGACATTATCTCTCTCACATCCTGTCTGCAAATCATAAAAAGAGGTCAGCGAGGGACGTGTCTTCCAATCCTGAGCAATTGTTCTTTAACATCACTGCATTTGGAAGAGATTTTCATTTGCGACTAAAACCCAACACTCAGCTAGTAGCTCCTGGGGCTGTCGTGGAATGGTACGAAACCTCTGCTGTGCCTGGGAATATAACCAGTCCTGTGAGTGACCATCGACCTGGAAGTGCTTCAGAAGGAATCTGGAGAACAGAGCCTTTGCAGACTAACTGTGCTTATGTTGGTGACATTGTGGACATTCCAGGAACTTCTGTTGCCATTAGCAACTGTGATGGTCTGGTAAGACTCATTTCCATTGTGCACACTCACAGGTGTTGGGGTGCAGTGTTTTTTATATGGTTTGGAGGTGCAAAGAAAGCCCACGATTCATTGTTAGATTTCAAGTTTGGAGAAAAGCATTAGCAGGCACTTTACATTGCATTGACTTAATCTAAGACATGAAGACAGCGTTATCAGAGAAATAATAGACAACTATCCTTGCATGTTTTACATTTTCCTTTGTGGTGTACTGGGAGATTTTATTTCCTTATATTTTGAAAAACTTTCTGAAAACTTTCTAAAGAAACATAGATTCCTCCAGAAGGACTGTATTTTACTCATTGTGTGGAAACGTTGGCTATCATTGTAAAGTATTTCTTTAGCTTTCTGATGGAATGCTCAGGTGAGAAATGAGCGATTTCTTGTCAGAATTTGTCCAAGCAGCATGACTTTATGAACATGAGGTATACTTCTGTGATAGCTTTCATTTTTCTCAAATAAAATGCCCATGTGTTGCTTTTTCAGTTTTGTGCTGAGGCCAACAGTAGCCACTCCTCCTTTCTGACTGTGCAGGTATAGTGCGTTCTTCTGGTTTTGTGTGTCTGCTGTCACTTGGGAATTGTGTGAGTGTTCATGCATCTTCCGTGCACAACTGACTCCAGGTCTTTGTTCAGAAAGAACAGCTGTTTTACCTGTGGGTTTCAGGTTGCTGTTCCATGGGAATTCAGAGCTACTGCTATTACAAAGCTGCTGCTTCCAGGAGTTCTCAAAATATCCCATTCCTTTTAAGAGTTATTCTGTTTCAGTTGCGCTTTGACTATAAGTACTTTCAGTATCTTGGTTTTGTCTTCTAGGTATACTGTTAGCAATAAGGCCCAGCCCAGTAGAATCTGGTACCATATGTTTTAGCAAATCCTGGTGAATTAATTGTGCTTTAGGCTTTATTTTTAAAGGCTTGTGCTAACTTGATGCCTGCAGTTTTTAAAACTTAGTGCAGGAAACTATAATATGTGTGTCCCAAGTCCAGGTCTCCAGCTTGCACTGTTAGTGTAGCATCTGCACCCTTACACTTGGTGAAGGACCATCTTCTGGGGTTGAAGACAAAGGGAATCACTCAAATGCTGCTCATTCTATATAAAAGATTAAGTAGGCCAGAATTAGCTTAAGTCTTTTCATTAAAAAAAAAAAAAAAAAAAAAAAAAGAAAAAAACCCAGGACTTTCTAGAAAAGAAGATCCAACAAGTTTGAATTCAAGTGGAAGCCTTTTCTAGATTTTCTGGCTCCTTCCTGCGGGGTGCCCAGGAGAAGAAAGCAGATGGTAGCAGAAACACAGCAAGGTTTAGGAGGGCCGGTTGGGAGACCTTAGGGGTAATGCAGGAAATGTGTCCTGGAGCTGGAGGTGAATTCTTTAAATTGCTTATTGGTTGGCATAAGCCCTCAGCAGAGCTACAGCGAGAAGGTCATTGGTGAGGATGTGGATACATTTGGTTGATCAGCAGTTGCCTAAGTTCTTTTTCCTTTGACTTGGTACCTAGGAGTTGTAGCTTGACCTTAGAAAGGGAAGCAGGGACATTGAGAGGCCATAGATGCTTAAGAACTAACTCTACTGGAGATGAAGCCCCTGCTCTAGAAGGCACAGGATTATAATCAAGTTTAGATTGTCCTGGGAAGACCTGGTCACTTCCGATCTCAAAACATTGATGAGAAAAACTGTCCAGCAAGCATGTAGTTATATCTGAACGGGAGGGAATGGCAGCCAAGCCCTGTCTCTATGGAGCTTTGGTCCAGGTGATCAGTTTGTGTTAGAGCAGCACAGTGGGGTGTGGTGTCGGATGTGCTACCTGTGTAGTTTGGAGCGCGTGCTCATGGGCAGAGCCACAGGCAGTGCTCTCAGAGGTCAGTGGGCCCTGCAAGGGCCTCCCCACAAGTGAGACCCTGCCCTCTCCTTCTCCTATGCTGTCTTATCAGGTGTGATGTGAATTTGAGATGTGGAGAACTCAAGACAGAATTAATTTGTATTACCCGGAATGGATTTAATGTAATTAAAAAGCCCTGGAAGTCCCTCAGACTGTGGATCATAGAGTCAGGTTTGTGTTTAGATACAATGCAACTGAATGAAATTTTTTAGAATTGCAATTTGGCTGTACTTCATATGTGTTGAGTCTAATAATGTGAAAGTGGGGTTTTCATTTCATGTCTTTGTTTTATTTTTATTTTTTTTGTAGCAGCTTTTTATTAGATGTTCTTTCTGAAAATTGTAGTCTGAAATGGGAGAAAGGAAACTTTCTGTAGCACAGTTGGTTGGAGAAGGAAGCAGGGTGCCTTAGCTGATTTCACCCTTGTTGGACTTTGGAAATGTGACTGCAGTAGGGAGAGTCTGCTGGTCCATGTAACTTCAATGGTCAGAAGAGAGACAGGCTTCACAGAAGGGGACAGAAGCAGTGTACATATGGGGAATTGAGACCTAGGATGTGGTCTTGACATGGCAGTGCATAGTAACTAAAATATTCTCCAGTGGCTTTCTCAAGTCTGCAGTCTCTTCATAAAGGAATTGATAATGATTTTTTCCCCTGTGTGACCAAGAGTATCTGTTCCTGTCTCATACTGACCTTTTTCTGTTCTCTGCCAAGATTATCACTTAGGAGTAACTAAAGATTCTTGACCAACTGTCACTTTATTCTTGTAGACCGCTTTGCTTATACATAAGAATTATTGAGCTACTCAGTCTTAAAAATGTCCCACTTTGTTTCTTTTTTAGGTGATAGAGATTGAAAGCATGTTAGGCAAGCACTCTACCACTGAGCTGTATCCCCAGTCTTGGTTTTTCTTTTTAATTTTGATATGGCGTCTCGCTGAATGGCCCAGGCTGGCCTTGAACTTGCAACCTTCCTGCTGCAGCCTTCTCAGTAGCTGGTCTTGCAGCTGTATGCCACCATGCCTGACGAACCGGCCCAGCTTTCTGGCAATGTAGCACACAGCCCTGCTTCTCCAGACAGCTCCCATCCCCAAATTACCCTAGTAACCAAAGCCCAGATCCTGTTACTGTGTGTAGTTTTTTTCTAACATCTCTTATCGAGGTGCTCTCGGTGTCCTCTGCTGTGCAAAGTGGGCTTGGCTGGTAGTGCTCCCCCTGGTCTTCAGCTCGAAGGTGTTGACCTTCCTGTCCATCCATCTCTGGAGCTGCAGATCATGGTGAGAAGTCATGGTGGTGGCCGGTATTTCAGACCTCTGGTTGGGAAGCCACTGCTGGACTGCACAGTCTCTCCACTGTCCCATCAAGGAATGGACAACAAAATATATTTCTTCTGCAGTCCTCCCATTTGGTCTGTAATGCCATTAAACCCCTTCGTGAGTAGTGACAGTTCACAGCTCTCTTGGTGGTCTATAAATTTTCCAAAATAAATGTTTGTTTGGCTAGTGGGCTTTATGTCCTAAATTTCATAATATGAAGATCTTGAGTTTTTCTAGACTTACTAAAACAACATTGCCTTGTTAACTCCCCTGGATTGTCACAGAGGGAGCTGGTGAACTGACCAATTGGTTGTTCTCTTGGGTTTCAAAAGTTCAGTGATTTCCTTGTGGGCTGAGTTTAAGATCTATGAGTTTATCTAAGATGGAGTTTTCAGCATTTTTTTAGCATTTGTAATTCCTCCTTCAGCTGGAATGGCCAGTGGTTACCCTAATGGAATGATGTGTGACATGGAGAAACTCAGCGAAGATGTAGTTGAAACATATGCAGGAGGTCTTTTCTTCCCTACCCTCGCTTGCTGCCCTCCCCCGCTGAGGGTGCTAGTCCAGACAGGACCTACACTAGGAAGCCAGGGGTTTTGGAAGTTAAAATTAACTACTTAGGAGCCATAAATGAACCTTTTTTCTAAAATAGCTGGTAGTCACATCTGGTTAATATTAGAGGCATTTTATCCTTGTTAGGTTTTGGACAGAACCAAATGCAGTCTTTGTGAGCAACTGCGAACTTCTAACAACATAGCCCCAGTTCCCTGCCTTCAGACATTTGCCTTGGGATTTGATCTTTTTGAGAGCTCACTCTTGTCTGCCTGTTTCAGCAAGTCTAGCTGCAGAGGTCCTATTGAAAATTCTTTTTACAATATTACTTGTGTGTATGTGATTGAGAACATTACTCAGTCTGGTAAATGAAATGTTTGGTACAAAGAGTAGGTACAAGTTTGCAGCCATTTATAGTGTATTTAGAAAAGAAGGTTTTGAGAGTTGTTCTTTAAATGTTGACCTTGAACAAATGCTTTTGTGGAAAGAACTTGATAGTGAAGTCGGGGCCATCGTACCTTTTCCCTGCACTGCGATGTACATAGAAGGCATCTTGCGTTGATGAGTCCATGACTTCCTGGTTTCCATGCTGATTTAGGAGACCTTGGAATGTCTGAGGCACAAGGGACTGAAACTTGTTTTATCCCTGGATAATTTTTAGCTCTGGATATGTATACCGGGCTCATTTAGCAGTGGGAGGTAAGAGGCCCAAAGCTATACTCTGTATTCCGGAGGTAGAAGGTAAAAAAACAATAGGTATTGGCCTCTTTCAGAATGAAGAATAGTGAAAGTCTCCCAGACTCTGCTCTAGGAAAACCTGTCCCTTGACTCTTCGCTGCTTACTGAAATTTGGTCAGGTGGGGGCCCTTTGGGCGCAGACAACATTTACCAAGTTCCATGTGCGTGCCTAGTACAGGTCTGAGCTGTCGTGTGCTGTTCACCCTGCCCTTTTCAGATGGATAGGCAGCCAGCTTATGCTTGTTGAGAACTGGGCAGGATGGTTCAGCAGCCTGTGATTATTTTCACGTCTTGCATTAGTTTGCATATGCCTAGCATCGGAAGTATGTTAAACCTTTTCCAGTGTTTTTGGTCTGTATACGTCTGTGTGACTACATTATTCAAGAAGATCCAAGGATATGACTTGGAATAAAGTAGGAAGTGAAAAAAAAAGACAAATGTCTTTTCAAAATTTTAAATTATTTTTAAAATAGCTTTTTGGCATCTGATTT
>RJWM01036016.1:0-18468 GCA_004363535.1 Dasyprocta punctata | reverse complement strand
AAAGATAACGATGCGCAAATTGCAACCATTGTCAAGCTTCTATCTTCCGGTTTTGTAAACCTGCAATGTTGTGTATTTACGCTAGTTGTTTGCTTGTCTCTTTTGCTTGTTGTTTTTACTATATATGTCGTTTTTTTTTTGTTGTTGTTGTAGTTTTTGTTTGTTTTGTTTTTCTTCGCTCAAATAAAATTTAAAAAAATATATAGCATGCATTTAAATTAAAAATTATAGTACAAAATATTACCATTAATGCTCCTCAAAATATTTCGCCTCACTTTGAACACACTTATTGTATTGTTCTTGCCACTTTCTAAAGCAGTTTGGGAAGTCTTCTTTCATGAGTGTGTTTGATAGATGTGATCGAAATTATAGTGAATATTGCTGACACGTTCCATGTAACTGTAAGATAGGTTTGTAAAAACATTATGGCACGTCCTCATCTACTGTATGCACCAGTTCTGACACCATACAATTTATGGCAATGTCCAAATGACCAGAATGTGAATGTTTTGAACTGTTTCATGACACAGAGGTAGTCACAACAGCACAACTAAAGACATTCATGATTGAGGACTTTCAGAACCACTTCAGAATGTGGCAAGAATGGTAAGATGTGTGTTTAGAGAGAGGAGGAATAATTTGAGTGACATTAATGGCAACAGGTCTTTTACTGCAAGATTTTTTACATTTAAACACTCACCATATTTTTTATCCATACCTCATAAAGGTTTTAGTACCTATATTTTAAGAAGACCATTCTTTTGTCAAAAGATAACTGAATATATATTCTATGCATTTTTATACTGAAAAAATGAAATATTTAAGAAATAAGCTTCACTATAAACTGAAATACTGTCATTAATATGTACAATATTTATATTTTATGTACCAGTTAACATAGATACAATTTTAAAGTCATACAGATATAAATAATACTATTTTACTGTCTAAAAATTTGCCAAAGAATTGGTTATTCCAAGCCTAGAGAAATAAATCATTTCCCAGTGAATTCATTTTTTAAAATTTAATAATGCTCAAGAAATCTCTGATTACGTGTTAAGTCAGCAGCTTACATAACATACAAGAGAATGATGATATTGATAGTTAACATTAATTAAACAAATCCCAGAGATACATACACAATTAAGTACATTGGATGGGATCATCGGTGAGACAGTGCAGAACACATGCTGAAAATGTTGTTTATTCCAACTGTAGCAGCTTCCCCAGTGGAAACTCTGTCAAATTTTTGAACTATTTGGCTTGACAGCAGACATAGACTTTGGGTTAATTTAGTAGGATATCTATCATCCAGGAACTCACATCAAAGTTCCAAACTAGCACTCTGTTTACTAAGGAAACAAAGCTAAGATGATATAAATTCAAGAGTGATGACTGAAGTGCAGAAGAAGAAAATAAATTAAAAGCATAATTTAGAAAAAATACGTGAAATTACTTTATTGTGATATGGTCCAATTTATTAAAATCACTCACACCTATACTCATTTACCCAGCAATATACTAATCACACAATCTACTACTGAATTAGAAATTAACAATTGGAATTTCAACTCTTACCACTTTCCTGGAAAAAATAAAGTTCTATTCGGTTCTTTAGTAGTTTTTTTTTTCTTTTTTTTTTTAGTGTTGCATAAAAGTTTATATTGTTGCTAAGGGAAACCCACCTGTATTCAAGTAGCCATTTTGATTTAAATGTTAAATATGTTTAACTCAACTTTTATAAACAGATGGTCAATTTTTTTAACCAAGCTAGTTTGTAGTTAGAATATAGAAGAATATACAACAGATTTTGGATTTATAAGCCCTTCATTTAACATGGTTCATTTACTGACTATAAGCTGATTATAAACTAAACATAAGCTACCATAAACAAATTACTTATCATCTTCTTAATCGTAAAACTACTTTATTCTGTACCATAATGGAGAATATACATACTTGTAAACTTAAAAACTAATGTAGAGTTTGCACTTAACAATTATTATTAATCCGTTTAAGTGCTAAGACTTGCATTTTACCATTTATCAACCTTCTATTTTCATGAAATGATACCAAACAATTTTGTTTTATTTACATTACCTTGGTTTTTCAAGATCTATTCTCTAGAAAGCTGCCATTGAGATACGTATTAATATATGATACATTTGTTAGAAAGCTCTTCAAATCAGTTATTCCGGGAAGAAGAGAAAGCAGTTTTGGACAGTGAAGTAAACTGGACTTCAGTGACTTAGTTGACCACAAGAGAAACTCTAAAACCAGTACAACCCTTCTTCATTGTGCTTTATAAAGGTAAGGAATCTGAGCCTGATATGTGATGCCAAATGCCCTAGGAAGCTTTGATGACCTTGAGTGAGGCAGTTCTTTCTGTCCCAGAGCATTTTGCAGAATGGGCAATGAGCTGGCAGCACTCCCAAGAACTAAGAAAATAAATCCTGTAATCCTGAAGGGAAACCCGGACAGTGCCTAACAGCTGCAAAACACTGTGAGATAATCTAGGGATTAGAAATCATAAATCTGACATAAAAATACTTTGGTCTAAGTGATTATTCTAATTTTATTTTATATATGACCTTGAAGAATTTTTTTAACTACATCTGCGCTGAAGAATCATCTATGGAGAGGAAATTACTAACATGTTTATCACATTGGTTATTTAAAAATGATACTCACTTATCATCATGTTGACATATTGTAAATTACCGCTAAATTTCAGGAGTTACTATTGCTAAAAAGATGAAATTCTGCCTTATTGCATAATTTGGGAGGTAAATTTGCCCCAAAATTATTTAAAAATCATTAAAAATTTTGTGATTGGAGTAACTTAAAGTTAACCTGTCTTAGAGTAATAGAAATGCTTAATTACATCATCTCTTTGGTACTAATAATGGACCTAAAAATGTAATATTTGAATTTATTCTGACTTTGTGGGGGAAATAAAACCATACTTGGTACTTCAACAGAGAGAATTTAGCACAATATTTAGCTAAACACATGAGAAGATGAATATAGAAGCAATTCACTAAATTATCACAGAAATGGTATCTGCAGGAGGTAACTACACACTAAATTGCTTAAGGAAGGGAGGGAAAGTCATCAGAATCTAAACTGTGCAGAGTCAGGACTCAGACCTCAGACAAAGGATGGCTGAGTAGAGAATTCTCCTTACATAGGAGCTTGGAGAATGATCTGCACAAAGGGAGTGGTAAATATATTCCATGAACTGAATCATTCCTGCATGATGTTTTCATGAGGTGTGTAAATTAAAAGTATGCTTGCATTTTTAAATTAAAAATACTATTTCATGACAAGCAACTGTTCAACACATTTCAAATTTCAGTAGCAATAAGTAACATCATAATGTAACATATGTATGTCCACCTTTTTCCTTACCATCTATGTCTATTTACAATTGCAAATGTACAATTGAATAGTTGCAAAAGAAGCAGAATGGCTCTTAGAACCTAAAGTAGGAATTACTCATTTCTGTAAAGAAAAACTCTGTGCCTATCAACATATGTAGAGATCTAGCCCCAGCAATGAAAAGCAGAGTATGGAAGACTGGCTTTGGGGCTGAAAGAAAACAGTTTAGTTTCTTAGGGTTGATTCTGTGTATGTGCTGAATTTTAAAGTAAGAGATATGCTCTAAGAAATATTAAGGTGTTTGTGTAGCCATTTATAAAACTGCTTACTTGGTTCTTTTAGACCCTGCTGCCCGGATTTCAGCCCTCCTCTCTTTCTCTGTACAATCCTGCTGCTGGTATTTTTCAGTGTCTTAATAATTTGTACAACACAGGCCCTCTTTTTCTTTTTCCCTTAATTTCATTATTTTGTTTTTCTTTCTCTTACTCAAAAATCTCCCTCACATCTTGTGAACTTTGAAGTAGCTTTTTAAACACTGTTTCTGAATACAAATCAAAACAGATTTTGCTCAGATAGAGGAGCACCTGAAATGTTATTGGTAATAACACCAAGGTCATGTCACTCTCCGTGTAAGATTGTAGTTCGTTTGGTGAAAATAATGAACCATTATAAAATGCCATAATTGATCTCTAAGGGATGTCAGCGGCCTCATTGATGATACTGAGATTCTGGAAGTCTTATTTTTTACTCTGTCTAGTTTCCACTTTTAATTATCTATGAATATATTGAGACCTTGAAATAAAGTAATCTTATAATGGCAAAACCTTGGTTTATTTGTTCACTTTCCCTTGTAATCAAATTGTATCAGAACTGAAGAAATATTAGAAACACATTTTGACTTTATTTACCACTCTTCCTGAAATGAAAACAATATCATAAACCTGCATAAAGAGACATGGAGATAAATATAAGGATGCTAAAGGAATAAAGCTAATGAGTTTTGAGGGAAAGTATGGCTTTTCTCTGAGAAACTCATAAAAGTTAGCACTGTCTTACAACGTCCTGGGAACAAGCCACTTTTGACAGTAGAAAGAAATGATGTGGCTTAACTTACGGTGCCCACAGGCAAACATGAAATTTAACAATGAAGTCTTCAAAGACAATGAATTGGACCAACAAATACTTAAGCACAAATATATTAATAAGAGACTTAAATCACTATAGAAATATTTTAAACTAAAACTGTCTAAATTGTGAAAATTTTGGATTCTAAGAGAACTTGAAAATGTTATTGGGGATTATTTGAATTAACTAATATTACAATAAATATATTTCATAACTTAATTATCTTGAATCATAGCTCTTTTTATATTTTGATAGACATTACTCTTTTTCACTTTAAGAGAGTGTTGAATAGTAATAGTAATGTTTATTTATTTTTCCTATCCAGTTTAGTTCTTTGGGAATCCTGAGGGATTCAGCAAAGACTTTATTGACAGATCCAATCAAGACATGCTCCCCATAACTTTCTCTTAATGTCCCCACACTGGAGAATAATTTAGATGAGAGTTTAAAAAATCTGAAAATACATTGATATCTTGTGTTAGTCTGGTAAAAATTATGTGACAATGTAGATTTAAATCAGCCCTCTAGATATTCAGGTTTTATCATTCAGATTTTATGCCATTCAAAGGACTGATATCTAGTAGAACCAAGAATAAGAACACATTGAATTCGGAAGTAGCTTGGGATTCAAGACAAACCTTATGGATTCTAGTTTATATTTTCAGTTTGAAGAAATTCACCAAAGTGTTATATGTTGCATCTTCATTTTGCTTTCAATTGTTACATTATGATTGTATATACTTTTTGATAGTGACAATAACATCTGCTTTTACCCTTGATGGAGTGATAATTATTAGCAAAGAATTTTATTTGTCAAGGTACACAATATCATATTTTTAAAGTATTGTTTAAATGATTTGCACTTCTGTCAATTTGCTAGATAATTCATAAAATATTTGTTCAATTGCGTTTCTTTTTACATTCAGTGAAATTATTTAGAAAAAATTAAAATGTTATATTAATGAACATTAGCTTGTAAAATAGACTTACATTGGCATAAATCAATATATATGCATTTTAGTAATATTTCTTTGATTAACATTGTTTATTTAATATTTCAGAAAAGCCTTAGTGGCTATGAAAAGCATCCAGAAGAAGTACTATACATAGTCTCATACTGTATCTCATGTAGTTCCATGTTCTAGCCAGCTTATATCTTATTTTATAAGCTAAAGAAATAGAAATGTTTAGCATCATTATTACAGTAAATGGGATTTATATAAAGTAGATCTATGAGCTTCCTTAATGGCGAGATAAGAATGTAAGTATGAGGAAGTACTAAGATATGGTCCAAGAAGATATAACAATTAATTTAATCAGAATATTACGAGAAAAAATAAAATTCAGTAAGTAATAAATTTGATTTAGTACTATAAATCAGCAAAGAAGCAAGAAAATATTAAAACTTCGCAATTTAAATCTATTTTATTTATAGTACTAACCTATTTTCAAAAGCTTCACTATAATAACTACCAAAAAGCAAACATTCTAGATTACAAAATACTTCATACAGATATAAAGTCAACCAGAACAACAGAACATACAAATTATGTATAGATTAAACCTGGAGTTATGTTACAAACATTTGACTCCAGAAAAATATCTAAGTGGTAAAGATAAAAAAACTGTGGATTTGCTAAAATGCTACTCTGGTTAAAATATGGTTTGCTCATGTTCAAATCAGGTTGCGATTTTACAAGGCTGAAAGGTGAAGCCTTTAAGAGGTGATTAGGCCATTAAGAAATATCTGTATCTGTGTCTATCTATCTATCTATCTATCTATCTATCTATCTATGTATTTTTAACTGAGCTGGTAAATTATTGTGGAACTAGATTATTTACCATGAGCTCAGGTTTGTACAAAGCAAGGCTCCCCTTCTGTTCTTTCTCTTTCTCTGTGCCTGTTTGCCCTTTTATTTTTCAGTCACGAGATAAAGCAGAATGAAGCCTCATTACATGTCAGATCCTGGCTTCGGGATTTCCCAGCCTCTAGAAACATCAGCCCAAGTCAAATTCTTTCCTTTATAAATTACACTATTATATATTCTGTTGCTGCAACCAATGTGTATTAAAACAAACAAATTGAAATTAAAAGATCCTGATATATGATAATCTTTCTTGAATTTTCACCATGCCATGATACTAACATATTCAATATGTTAGTAACAGAACAGAAAATTAGATTTGGATTATTTTACAATTTATTATAGGAAAATATTTTATTAAAATATGAAATATACAAATGTTTACTTGAAAAATGACTCATGCTAACTGGCCAATATAAGAAAAAGAAATGCAATGGAAAGACTAACTTATTA
This sequence comes from Dasyprocta punctata, assembly GCA_004363535.1. Taxonomy (NCBI): domain Eukaryota; kingdom Metazoa; phylum Chordata; class Mammalia; order Rodentia; family Dasyproctidae; genus Dasyprocta; species Dasyprocta punctata. The sequence continues at coordinate 11,644 of RJWM01036016.1, read as the reverse complement.
CTACTTGTAAGACTAACTTTTTACTACTTTTTTCCAGTTTAGTCACTTTGCCTTTTTAACTGGCAAAAAAATAATATATACATATATATATATGGATGGCTTTAGGATACCAAAAATCACCAGTATAATGTTAAAAGTATTTTTGAAGAAATTTATATATTTAATAATATTTTCACGTTACAATTGAATAGAAGATGAAAAGCTTATCTATTTCTGAATTGGGCAGTTATTTTTAAAATTATTTACTATGTATCTAGAACTTTCCTACATTTATGGAAAAAAACAGTAAAAATCAGGAAAAGAGAAAATCCTTAAAGCATAATACCCTATTTAAGATACTCTTTTCAAATTGAATAAAACTGTACTAGCTAGTGTTTTCAGGAGTAAGGTTTTTACATAAGCATAACTGGTGATTATTCAACAGATGAATTTTTTTCAAAGAAATAGTGTAGAATTATTAAATTAAATGATTCTTATATTTTCATTTTGATCCTTTCATATCATCTGTGTACAATTTTTGCTTTTAGATTTTGTGTTTTACATCAATACAAAGACTGAAACATAACATGAATGTTTAAAAATACCATATTCATTTTAAAAGCAAGAAATGTATATATACTATATATAATTTAATTAGAATATTTTAAAAGAAGAAAGCGGACACTATACTTCTTTTATTATGCTCCACAAGATCTAGCACAATATTCTAGTTTCATTAAGTATGGTTTCCAAGTCTTGCTCCTCTAGAGTACAAAGAGAGCGCTCATTTTTACAGGCTACTCTACATTTATCTGATCAAGAACACATTTAACGATAATGTTCTAAATAATAACTAATGAATAATTAACTAAATTAAGGTACAAATATAAAAATTATATAACAGTCTTTGGAATTCTTGGTGACATCTGAAAAGATAACTGTAGTAGTCAGAGTTTTCAAGAAAGACAATTAATACAGGACACATAATTTATAGAATTAATTTTTAATAGTCACCCAAAGAGTCAAACATGAAAGTGCAGAAAATCTGTCTGCACACTAAAGGCCCCAAAGAATCCAGATGAGGTCCTGAATTCCACGGCAATGTCCTGCATGAGTCCATATGAAGACCTAGAGCCCATGAAAATGCCCCCAACAAGTCCAACTGCAGGTCTAGAGACCACGACAATGACTTATGCAAATCTGTTTCATGGATCTACACTGGGAGGGCCCAAAGGTCAGCAGTGGAAGCTAGAAAGTCTGGACAGTGGAATGAAGGATCCATGGCATGAGGCTAAGAGTTCTGCACTGGAGTCAAGAAGAAATATGCAAAGAAAGACCAGAGTTCTCCCAAAAACTACCATAGCCATCCTCAGCAACAATGAGGTTCTAAGCTCCTCAAATGAAGAGAACAGCAGAGTTCATATCAGGAAGCCAGGGTGACAAGCTTCACCAGGTGACTGAACAGCACACCATCTTCCCCTCCAGAACCAGGAAGCAATGTTTAGCATAAGGACCAGAGCTCCCCCAAAGTCAGCATAAGGACCAGAGCTCCCCCAAATGAACCTCAGTCATTCTCAGTGGCACCATGGTCCTGAGCTCCTCTGACAATGAGAGCAGCTAAGTTCATATCAGCAAAGAAGCTCAACAAGCTCCTCCAGGAGAGCCAAAGGCAGTAAGAGAACCAGCAGCACCACCACCTCTTCCCCTTCAATTCTCCTTTTTATGCCAGCATGCGATCCTCAGGTAGGCCCTCCACACCCAGCACCACCCTGATTCAGCTCAGCTGGGTGCTACCAGGTGTCAGTCCTCCACAGTCCACCCCTACTCAACTTGATAACCATACATATTTCCTTGAACCGTAGTCTCCAGTGGCAAATTTGTGAAAATTTAACATGTCTTGGTCTATTCAGATTTACACTAATATAACTACACAATTCTTACCACACTCATTCCTGCACCAAAAGCAGGACTGAATTTCAAGGTTAAAACCATAATACTCTGATTAACCTGATACAAACATATATCTAAAAATGTCATTAAAATCATTAAAGGAACTATTATAATCATGGTCCTTGCTTCCCATTAAATTTTAACAAGATATGGCAAGATTAAAAAACAGGGATCTCCTGCAATTCAAATACACTCTTCCTTTCAGGTCAAAGGCTTCAGTTCATTTTTCCATGGTTCTGTTCTGCTCAACAGCCATGCTCTCCTGTTTCTCCTCCACTGTTGTCTTCTATCTGGTCAAATGCTTCAAATCACTTTGCTGACTCTTCACTCTTAATTTCCAACATAGATCTGGTCAAAAGCTCTCAACAAGTAACCATGCTACCATCCCAACAGTAGACTGCATTGAAATTTCTCTGCCACCCATGTAATATCTCTAGACACAAGCAAAATGCAGAACAATTCCTTCCAAAACACAATATGCTATCTGGCATCCAGCCGTTAATGCAGTCTTTCTCAACAGGAGCCTCCTGAGCTTCATCCTAACAGGCAGTATTTCCATCAGTATTGATTTTCCAGGCTCTGACCAGTGTTTCCAAAATAGTTTATGGCATATAGAGGCTGTCTTTTTTATCAGTCTCTCAAAATCTTTCCAAATTAATTCCAAAGGGTCTTAAACCACATTGTCAGGCAACATCACAGCAATGACTCCATCCTCCCAGTACCAATTTTGTGTTGGCTACCTTTTTTCTTGCTGCTGAGACAAAATCCCTGATGTATGAAATTAAGGAAGGAAAGGTTTATTTAGCTCACAGTTTGTGGAGGGTTCAGTCCATAATCAGCAGGCTCCAAGGCAGAGTGGCACATGGCAGAGTGGCAACAGCTCAAGGTGGCCAGAAGACAGCAAAAGAACAGCAAAAAAAGAGGAGGGTGGAGAGAAGATTCTTTCTGTCCCTTATATTGCGTGTAGACTATGCCCAAACACTCACACACATAATCCCAGCATTGAACCATAAATTAATCACAAATTCTAGAAGCTTACCCCCTTGATTGCATGAGGCTTTGGGGGGACATTCAGACTCAAACTATAACAATAACTTACTATTTGATGTCCTCTAAAAATATCATCTGGAGCCATCTAAATATGTAAATATTCTCACACATTTATTTGTTCATTATGTAACTTTAAGGTTTATAACTTTAGAGTGCTATCTGTTTTAAAATGTTGTAAGTTAATTGAATGCTAATCAGTGATTTCATAAAAATCTGGTGAAAATAGGGTCAGTGTTAATTCTGAACAGTTAATGCACTTGGCTTAAAATAGTTCATTATTTTTTAATTCTTTAAATCCTTTGAGAAGGTATCACTTCGTTTTTGGTTTAGAAAACTGATAATAATCAGAAGGTTTGCTTGAGAGTTCTTTATGCATATGAAATTAAATTACTAATGATGATAATTTTAAGTGGTATATATAATTAAGCCCAATACATTATGCATGATATTTTTGCTATTTGCTTTTTATGATAAGGTGTTTCCAGTTTTTCAAACTGTTTTTTTCAGTATGGTCATCTATAACTATGTTTCATCTTACTTTGCAGCACAATTCAATAATTAAAAAACCTTTTAGGAAATTAGCAGGTCTATATATTGTTAAAGCAATGATTGGCATTTAAAATAAACACTACAAATTCTGTTTCCTCTGGACTTTGAGGAAGCCTAATATAATTTTTTTTTGTAGTGGTTTTCATTTTGACTTTACCAAGTTCGAAGTGTAATGTTCATTCAAAGGTAACATATTTAAGTATCTTAAGGCACATTTTGGCACTTTATTGTCTTGTTTCTCCAAATTTCCAAACTTATTTTGAGGGTTTTGGGTGAGACCCATCCATTTAGTTGGGTTTTGCCTGATGATTTAGGTATAATGGAAGTTGAAGACATACTTTCTTCCAAGCATTGTAATTACCCTCAAGCAGTGTATACATTTAAATATGTAGGTAATAGCCAGATGGAAGTTTTCCTTGCTTAAACTATTTGTAGTTTCCATGACTTGAATGGCTTCTATCACCCAAATTGGATCAGCGTAGTTTCAGACTAGTCTAATCCATCACTAAATGTAAGTCAATTTATTTACGCAAATGTCAAGAGCTTCACATGAGTGGCATAGAGTCACTGTTAAAAACCAAACTAAGAGTATAGTATTATCTGGTTATTCAGAAATAGGGACATTCTTCCCTATCAAGGAAGAAAAGACTCAAGTGAATGATGCTACTTCTTTTTTTTTTTCATGATTGTATGTAACAGGTACACAGGTTCATGAATTATACTATGGATACTTCTTAGGCAACAAATAAATAATAGAACTAAAGAATTGCATTTATCCCTAGTGGAAGACAAAATACATAGATTTATGCAATAACATCACTGGACTCACAGTATAGATTTCTGAGGGATTTAGAAGTAGAATAGTATCAACTTAGACCCAACAAATCCAAAATCTGAGTTGTTGAAAAGGATTAATCATAAGGAAGGTACTTTTTAATTCCTTTAGGTATATGTAGTGCAGTAACACAGCAAGTGATGTGTGACTACTTAAATACAAATAATTGAAAACTAAGCTAAGTAAAACTTCATTCATAGAGAACATTTCATGTACCTAATTGCCACGATTGTTGACATTTGGCAGTGCAGACGTATAACATTTCCATTATTGCAGTTTTATATCAGAATGCCCTTCTCTAGAAAAATAGTGTTACAGGAAAATGTTGCTCATTGTTCAGTTCCAGTGAGGCCAGATTCAAACAATAGGTTTAGTTATTTTGACAAAAATTTCTTACCAGTTAGCCTGAACCTATCCTTAAAGGGAGTGGTATTTTAAAATCTCCTTTGTCTATTTTTAAAATGTAATATATTTCCTAATGTTTCCCTACATAATTCCTAAATTAGAAATCATTATCTGCATTAACAATGATTTACATACATTGTTAGGAATAAATACAAGTCCAATTACATTTTTAATTGAATAACCACTGGAAAGCTTGTTACTATAATATAAATGTGATAACATTATTTTTTTCTGTTTCTTGAAAACCAGCAATTAAACTTATTTATTTTAAATATTTTTCATACACATTGTGCTTAAAATTATTTCATATAATTGCATTTTATCTTACTTAAAAATAACTTTATTGATGATTATAATGTCCTTTATGTTTCAATTGTGATTATTTAACTTGTGTTGTTTCCATCCTATCATCCTATAAATTATTTTTTCTTATGAATTTTCTAAATTTGGAATAACATCCTTCTATTCTGTAAATTTTTCACATTGAACATTTTTCTCTCTTCTTGCACAACATTTTAAAATTAGTACTGTAACCTGCACATATATTCTAAAGTCAAGAACTGTTTTGGATTTGTCAATGGCTTTGACAATTAATAATTCATGGGTAAAACTCTATTTTGTCTTTCTCTTCACCTACTGCTATTGATTTCCAAGTATATTTGTAGCAATTTAAAGACATGATATTATGCATAATTCAATTTATGTAATTTTTAAAAGCGCAAAACCATGAAACAGATTAAAGGTTGGCATGGGACAAGAATGGCAAAAAGCAAACAACAAAGTTACTGAGAGAGAAATAAGGGAAACCACATTCTTCACTGTAACATCCAAAAAAATGAAATATTTAGGAATCAATCTAGCAAAGGAAGTAAAAGATCTATACAGTGAAAATTACATTACTCTGAAAAAGGAAATTGAAGAGGATTTCAGAAAATGGAAAGATATTCTCTGTTCATGGATAGGAAGAACAAACATTGTGAAAATGGCCATTCTCCCAAAATTGTTATACAGATTTAATGTAATCCCATACAAAATACCACTTGCCTACCTCATAGAGGTAGAGAAATCATTCGTGAAATTCATCTGGAACCAGAAGAGACCTAGACTAGCAAAGGCAATTCTGGCCAACAAAGATAAGGCAGGAGGCATCACAAAGACCTGACTTGAAACTATATTACACAGTTACTGTGATAAAATCAGCATGGTACTGGAATAAAAACAGACCTGAAGATCAATGAAACAGATTAGAAGATACAACCACTTCTACAAACACACTCAGCCACCTGATCTTTGACAAAGAGGCCAAACATGTACATTGGAAGAAAGAGAGCCTCTTTAACAAATAGTGCTGGAAAAACTGACTTTCTATATGCCATAAACTAAAACTAGATTCATGTCTATCACCATGCACTAAAATAAAGTCAAAATGGATTAAAGATCTAAATATTAAAACAGAGACACTAAACTTGCGGGAAGACAAAGTAGGCAAAACTCTTGATGACATAGTAGTAGGCAGAGAGTTCTTGAACAAAAATCAAACTGCACGGAAACACTTCTCAGAATCAACAACTGGGATCTCATCTTACTAAATAGCTTTTGCATGTCAAAGGAAATCTCCAACAGAGTGAAAAGAAAACCCACGAACTGGGAAAATACCTTAGTCAATTGTTCATCAGACAAAGGACTTCTATCTAAAACATATAAAGAATTAAAAGAAATCAGGCCCCTAAAACTCAAGGATCTAATCCAAAAATGGATATCTGAGATGAATACACACTTCTCAGAGAAAGAAATACAAATGGCAAATAAATATATGAAAAAATGTTCAACATCAATGGTCATTCGGGAAATGCAAATTGAAACAACACTGAGATCCCATCTCATTCCAGAAAGAATGACCAGGATTAAAAAATCAAGCAACAACAAATGCTGGAGGGGATGTGGGAAAAAGGAACTCTTCTCCACTGTTGGTGGGAGTGTAGACTGGTGCAACCACTGTGGAAGTCAATGTGGAGATTCCTCAAGAAGCTAGGATTACATCCCATTTGACCTAGCTATCCTACTTCCGGGCATTTTCTCAGAAGAATTGAAAACATCATACCACAGTGATATTTGTGCACCCATGTTTATAGCAACACAATTTGTAATAGCCAGATCTTGGAAACAACCCAAGTGCCCATCAGTCAAGAAATGGATAAAAAAGATGTGGTATTTTTATACAACAGAGTACTACCCAGCTATCAAGAAAGATTGCACTGAGACTTTTATAAGTAAATGGACATGACTTGAGCCATACTCATAAGTGAGATAAATCAAACCCACATTTGTAAATACCATATTGTCTCCCTAGTGTAAGAAACTGAGACAGTATATATGATCCAAATTCTACAATAAATATTGTGTAAGGGTAAGAAACTGCTTAAAGACCAAAAGTAATTGGGAAAGGGAAAAGGAGGAAAGAAGGAAGGGAAAAGGGAAAAGACATAAATCTGTATATATGTATATGTAAGATAACTAAAATGACTATACTGCTGAATGTATTACTTACTGAGAAAGATCGGTTAATGCTCATATGATTAGATCAATTTTACATGTCTATATCTGTTAATGTACACAACCGTGTTGAAGGTAATGATATGCAATATTGCAACCATTGTCAAGTACCTATCATCTTCTTTTGTAAACCCATAATGTTACTGTTGTGGATTTGCTCTAGTTGTTTGTCTCTTTTGCTTTTTGGCTTTCTTTTATGTGTCTTTTTTCTCTTAAATTAAAAAAAAAATGAAAAAAGAAAGACGCAAAGGAGTTTTGTGGTAATAAAATCATATTGAATTGTTTTCACAGCTGCTGCCAGGCTGCCGTCGCCCTCTAACGCCAGCGCAGGCTCCCGCTTTTGGGGCTCCAGCCAAAGCATAAGGATGTGAGGAGGTCCCTGCACCATGGAGCTACCAAGCTGACTGCCCAGAAATCCAACCCTGGTAAAGCACCCAGGAAACACCTGGTTATCAAAGCTGCTTGTGAGAGTGCGCCCTCTACTGGAGGAGTGAAGAAACCTCATTATTACAGTCCTGGTATTGTGGCACTCGGTGAAATTAGGACTTATCAGAAGACCACTGAGCTTCTGATCCATAAATTCCCTTTCTAGCCTCTGGTTCAAGAAATTGCTCAAGACTTCAAAACAGATCTGCGCTTCCAGAGCTCAGCTGTTGTTGCTTTGCAGGAGGCAAGTGAGGCCTATTTGGTTGGCCTTTTTGAAGATGCCAACCTGTGTGCCGTCCATATCAAATGTGTAACAATCATGCTAAGTGACATCAAAGTAGCACGCCAAATTAATGGAGAACATACTTAAGACTCCATTAGATGGGAGATATTTCATGCTCAAAATTTTTTTTTCCTCTTCTTCCTGTTATTGGTAGTTCTAAATGTTAAATTTTTTTTTCCCCATGGGGTCAAAAGGTTCTTAAGTACATGATTGGGGATAGAAATCAGGTATTGGCAGTTTTTCCATTTTCATTTGTGTGTGAATTTTTAATATTCATGTGGGAATGTGAAGCATTAATGAAAGTCAAAATGTTTCAGTGAAAAAGTTTCAGCACTTCAACTTAATAACAATTATAAATTTAAATCAGATAAATTTTTCTGGACAATGCCAGCTTTTGGACTTTTTTAAAAGCAAACTTCTTATTGATGGCAAAAATAATTAAATAAATAAATAAAATAATATTTTTGTTCTGTGCTGATTATGTAAATCAATACATGGAATAAATGCCGGGGATTTAGACCAGTGGAGTAAGTGCCTGCCTGGCAGGCGTGAGGTTGTGAGTTCAATCCTCTGTACCAAAAGAAAAAAAAGTAATAAAATTATAAGCAACTACACACATAAAAAATACATAACGCATACAAAAACAAATGCAGAGTAAAACAATAAAAATTTTAAAAATTGCATGGTCTGTATCAACATCATTTTTTTGGTTTCAGTATTATTTTGACAATAAAATTTGTAATCATTGGAAGAACCCAAATGCTGCAATATTTCTGTAATTTCCTGTGGGACTAAAATCATTTCAAAAAATTCAATAATAGAATTAAACTATAAAATAAGTAGGAACATAAAGTAAGTTAATGACTTGTACAGAGAAAGATACAATGTATTTCTCATGAAAATACAAAGATCTAAATAATTAAGAGGACATACCAAGTCCATAGACTGGAAGAAACAATATTTGAAGACAATAATTGCCCCAAAGTTAATCTACAGATTCAAAGTAATCAAAATCGCTGGGTGTGGTGGCGCACACCTTTAATCGCAACACTTGGGAAGCTGAGGTAGGAAAAGCATTGTGAATTTCAGGTCGGTTTGGGCTACAACATGAGTGCAAAGCCAGTCTGAGATAATAGTGCAACCCTGTCTCAGAAAACTAGAGCTGGGAGATTGGCTCAGTGGCTTAAGTACCTGCCTGGTAGGTGTGAGGTTGTGAGTTTGATCCCTGGTGCCACAAAAAAAAAAAAATAAATAAATAAAAAGTAATCAAAATCATAATTCTAAAATGCTTTCTTGTAAAATTCTTGCCCAGTAAAGTTTTGAATTTAAACAGAAATGAAAATGCCCAGTAAAGTTTTGAATTTAAACAGAAATGAAAAATCTAAAAGAAGTAAATTGAGTATATTTTATATCACTCCAATAATCAAGACTCTCATGTTAGCATAAACATAGACAAGAGATCAAGAAAACAGAAAATATCCAAAAATGAACTTGCACATATTTAGGCAGGCTAATTGGAGAGGAAAAACTTTTTCAAGAAATTATATTTAAAATATTATATAGTCACGTGAGGAATATAGCATATCAAAGCCTACCTCACACAGTATACAAAACTTAATTTTTAACTGATGATATACTTACAAAAAACAGCAAAATTTTAAATGTCACAAAACACATACCACTATCCCTTTGGCTTGGCAAGAGACAAAGATTTATTAGGCAAGATATTTAAAACAGCATCCTTGAATGAGTAAGTTAACAACAAGATCTCAATGTGGTTTTGGTGGTGCATGTCAACAATTATAGAATTGTAGAAAGCTAGATAATGCAGAATGATTGCAAATTAAAGCCTGCCTGGTCAATTTAATGATTAAGCAAGACCTTGCTTAAAAATAAAATAAATAAAAAAGATCCTGGAGGTAAATCCTGGGCTCAATCCCCAGTACAAAACAAAACAAAACAAAACAAAACAAACAAAAAAAAAACAAAGCAAAACAACAACTCCAAAAATCCGGTAAGCAACAGAAAAAAATAAAAAAAGAAAGAAAGAAAGAAAGAAAGAAAGAAAGAAAGAAAAAGTTATCCTTAAATCTAAATATCTCTGCTTGCCAAAATAAACCACAAACTAGAGGACATCATTTGCTAGACATAAGGTATATCTGTAAAACACTTAACTTTCAAAGATGTATTTTCAAAATATCCTGTACTACAATAAAAAGAAAAATAAATCAATACATTAAAATAGGCAAAAGACATAAGCAGTCCCTTCCTGGAGGAGATACAAAAATTAACAAAAAAGAATAAAGTTAACATCACTAGGTCATTGGAAGTTTACCCGTGGAGGACATACTGGGAGATTGGTTCCTTTCCTTTCTCTCCTTCCCCCACTCCTCACTCACCACAAGGTCAAGAGGCCTCCTCTGCAATGGAAGACAGTGCTGCCAAGGCTAAGGGACTATAACCTGAACACTCTGAACTCATGAGCCAAAATTATCTTATATCATCAGAGTATCTCAGGTGTGATAGTGACAGCAAACTGACTGCAACAATCATCACAAAAAACCTGAAAAACGAATTGATGCACTTTTTTTTTTGTGACACTGGGGAATTAAACTCATAACCTCAAACCTGCCAAGCAAAGAGGCAGGTGCATAAGCCACTGAGCCAAACTCCCAGCCCTAACTTTTTAGAGGCAGGGTGGCACTATGTAGCTTAGGCCAGCCTTGCGCCTCTGCTGTAGCCCAAGCTAGCCTCGAACTCACAATGCTCCTTCTACCTCAGCCTCCCAAGTGCTGGAATTAAAGGCGTGCGCCACCATGCCCTGCTCAAATTGATACACTTTAATAACAAAAAGAAAAAAAACTATTGTTTGATTTGGTTTCAAATTACTGCAGCCATCTTGAGCCATAGCCACCATGACTGCCCCAGAATATCCTTGGTTGAGTAAATCGTGTGCCTCTTATCCAAGACTTTTGAATCCAGACTGCTATAAAATAGTAACTTTGTTAGATTACTCAGCTAAAATTATAATACATTCTTCAAGTACTAAGTAAACCCTAGTAAAGTGTAAAGTGACAAATTGCAAACAAAACAGGTCTCTGAAGTAGATAAATATTCACACTAACTAAATTTAAAACTTTAAATAGATATCAATAGTACCAGTTATATTTTTCTATGACGTGAATTTATGTTAGGTTAGGTGTCATAACCAATATGCTATAAAATATTTTAATTTTCACAAACTTTGAGTTTTTGCATGTTTATAGAAAATTTAAAATTTAGAGTTGGCAGGGAAGAGTGAATGAAAAATGGAAGTAGTTTGATTCATAAAGAGTACAACATTGCTAACACAATTCCCTTTATGTTTAAAATGAGAATAGAGTATTTTATTCTTTAACCATATTAATTGGTATGTTAATATTTCAAAGAGAGTAGAAAGCTTAACAGAAGCAAACTTGTATATTTCTAGGCAAATTATGAGAGAGGGCAAAGGACTAAGAACACATGTGAAAGAAATTATAATAGTAAAATATGGAGCTGGGCGTGGTGGCGCACGCCTTTAATCCCAGCACTCAGGAGGCTGAGGTAGGAGGAGCGTTGTGAGTTCGAGGCCT
>RJWM01036015.1:0-18460 GCA_004363535.1 Dasyprocta punctata | reverse complement strand
TTCACATCCTTGTACTTCTTTATGTGAACCTTTTGGAGATAGGATCATTACAGAAGTAATTAAAATGAAGCCACCAGGGTAGACTCAAATCTTATGTGACTCATGTTCTTATAAAAAGGGAAATTTGGTTATATACTTGTATGGAAAGGACCATGTGAAGATTCAGCAAGAAAACAGCCACCTAGAAACCAAGGGACAAATATGGCACCAATCTTTTCCTCACAGTTCTCAAAGGATCCAATTAACTCTACTCATCCATTTATCCTGGACTTTCAGCTTCGGGAACTGTGAGGAAATATATTTCTTTTGATTAAATGACTTAGTCTGAGGCATCTTTTATGAAATCCCTGCAAACTAATATAGATAGGAAGATGGTTTCAAGTGCAGTCTTCTGCTAGGTCTGGTGCTTCAGTGATCCCCATTAACATCCAGGACATCTGTTCTTTCTAGTATTAGGATCAGGTCCAGCACACCAAATATAGTTTTTAACCTAAACTTTGCCATCAATATATCCCAAAATATCTACATAACATGCAGTCATGAAAATGTGGAAAAAACTTTCTGCAATGATGCAATTTCTCTTATGAAAGGAATGCTAATAAGCAAATTATGCATGCTGATGCTTCATAAAATACTTGAACACTTCAGACAATTTTGTCTCTTAAAAATTCCATGTGAAATAAACTTGTAATATTTCACAGATAATGATGTGATTATATAGCTGAACTTTTCTCTTTGATCTATTGTTTCTGTGGCATTCCCTCATCTGGTGAAAGAAAATTCTAACCACCTGATTTCTCAGTCTTGAGTGTCCTTCCTTTCTTCCTTCCCTCCCCTTCCCTTCTCTTCCCTTCCCTTCTCTTCCTTTCGTATCTCCTTTCTCCTTCTCTCCCTCCCTTCCTTCCTCCACTACTATTTCTTCCTTCCTTTGGGGCACTGGAATTAGAACTCAGGGCCTTTGCACTGAGCTACAACCCTAGCCCTTTTTGATTATTCTTCTTGGGATTGTCTTGCTAAATTGTCTTAGCTGGATTTTAAACTTTCTATCATTTTGCCCCAGGCTCCCAGAGTGCTAGCTCTAACCACATTTAATTGAATGAGGTTGTTATTTCTTTGGTTCTTCTTGCAGAAGTTTCAAGTTTGATCTAGAGTCTGTGCTGATAGGCACCAGCTGAAGCTCTAGAATTTTCTGAGGTCCTAGGCCTACGTAAATCATGAGTTTTAAGCAACAGTTTAGAGAAATACAGGAGTGTGGTATGGTGTGGCAAGAAAGATGCTATGGTTGAATATGTGGCCAAACTAAACTAAAGATAAAATTGGGGGTAGTCAGTTATTATCCCTTACTCCTAACAGCCACAAAATGAATTAAGTACTATTTTCCCTATTTCAGAAATGAGATAACTATGAACCAAATGAATTAAGTTTTTGTATCCAAGACCATACGGATAGTGTAAATATTTACTTTTAAACTAGTTTTTGAGCAAAACCTTTGCACTTAACAGTTTGTGTGGTCTTCAGAAAAAAAGAGTGTGGAAATATTAAGCACATATAAAACAGTGATATTTGAAGACTGGTTAACCAATAGAATTATAAATATAGATCATGAATGAATAATTGATCAGTTTGTCACTTATGACACTCTCAGTATATACCTGGTGAATATTTCATACATGAATATTGCTTAAAACCTTGCGATATATGCACAGCAATTCCAAGTGAACCCTAATTAGGAAGATACACTTGCATTCATTTTAATGTAACAGACAGTCTCATGAAATAGTAGCTATTTATTCAAAGAAATAATTTTACACTTGTGAGTTAAAATTCATAGAATATCCTTCTCCAGTTGCAATTAATGTGGCTTTGCAAGAACTTCCTCTTTTGGCGGGGGGGGGGGGAAGCATCTAAGAGTAATTGAATTATCTTAAGAGATTGGTTTTCTTCCTATGTTTATCAAAGAGATGCATCCTATTGTACATAAACCTTTTCTGAGATGAATAAAATGCCAATAAATGTGGGTGCATATAAATCTGATTTTAAGCGTTTGTCATTTCGTATTTCTCTAATTCAAATCCTACACTATGGAAACAACAGATGACATCCTGAAATAGTTCTGCCAGCTCATTCCCTGTTAACTTTAAAAATATCTAACATTTACTGAGCATGTACTATGTGCTGACATTGTGTGAAACTCATTATTGTCATCATTTTACTTAATGCTTATAACAACTGTGGTAAATTATAATTTTCTGTCCACTTCACAGGTAATTTTTCAAACCTTTTAATCACTGAGATAATTTGGTTTGATACTATCCAAGGGACATTGGAGAGACTTAAGACTGGAATGATTGTTACCTTAGTCAATAACCATGTGAAAGTTCTTCTATTTAATGGCTTTCACATACTTTGCTATTAGAAAATAAATTCCTGGTGCTTCATTATCTCTCTTTCTTTTAAATGTAATTAATAGATTTTTTCATGTGTTCTTCCATTGGTGACCATCTCGTACATCTTGTTGGTATATTCCATTATGCAATACAATGTTTTATATTTGAGGACACTATAAATTGTTAAATTGAATTATCAGAAAAGCTACAGAAAGTCATAGCTTAGGCAGTCTACATATGTCTTGGTTTTTACCTGTGGTTATCAAAGGCACAGAAATTCAAGATCACATTTGTCTGATTTCTAATTATATATTATATGACTTTTCAGCTGTTATTATTCAGTAACAATGTATGAAAAAAGTAGTCAAACAATGATTCTTTAATTATAGCATACCAAATCAACTTGGATGCAGTGAGTAAAATTATATGATTAGTTTACTTTCTAAGCACATTAAATTAAAATAAACTTTCTGCATCACATTTTAAAAACATTGAGTCTTAGTGGCAGCAGGATTTGTGTGTACTTGAGATGTATTTAAACAAACTCTTTTAATAATACATCTTGGGAACACAAAGAAATATAAGTTGGGGATTCAAATAACTTGAGCACAAACAAAAGCAGGACAACTCTCTCCAGAATGATCCATTTATATTAATTTATTGATCATTAAAATGATAGAAACTAGACCAATCTGTGAGCATAACAAGAACGAATCTTCATTGGGCCATTACTGAGAGATTTTTGCAAATACTTTTTCCAACCTCCATTGCTTTCTGTCAGGTTGATTGTGGCAATGTTGTGGTAATGACTTGAAATGTACAGATAATAAAAAGTGAAAAAGACAAGAATATATTTTATTATGTGAATCAACAAGCCTATATAATATAGTTGGCAAGATTGGGTTCCTGGCAACAGGAAAATAACTTGCAAATTCCTACACTAAAAGAAGCCACTGCTTGAGAAGAGAGATGATTCTTTGCTTGCTAGACAGAAAGAAAAAAAGAAAACATGAAAAAATAACAGAGAAATAAGTCAAGTGACGACAGACAGAAGCAAGAAGTGGAAGTGGTGCTGAAATTACAAATGAAAATAAATGAGAACCACTTTGTGGATCATTGAATTTTGGGGGGTTTGACTCAGGAAAAGAAATTTCTTCTGTGATAAAATTATGAAAGGTAGGAAGTCAGTGTGGGTCAGATTTCAGAATATGAAAATATAGAGCACAGAGCTAAGGTGTTTAGGTGAGGACTCGTTTTGCACCTGGTTCTCCTAAGGTTGGTAGGTTATTCTGTTGAATGATAATCAGGAAGATGTCCTTCTTACCAAGTCCAGTGGAAAGATTGTCAATATCTTTATGTAGTGTATTTTAGGTCCCACATATATGCAGGTCTATGCTGAGTACCTTTCTCATTATTGAACTTTGCAGGAATTTAAGTACTCTCATTTGTAAGTATTTTTTAATTTGTTACAGTTTATTATTTTCTTTGCCAATATTTATAAGATATTTTGCTTGTTTATTAGGAAGCAGCTACAGAGAGTAATAACTAAACTTCCTGTTTAAATATGCATAGTAGGGCCCATACTATGCAAGCAATTATGTATACACTCCAACTCTAGAATGACTCTTGACTTTCACCTATATTGTGTGTGTTTCTTATAATGTACAACCTAAATTTGGACATGAAAAGACTCATCGTTATACATAAATGAACAAGCCTAGGCACTGTGTAGGGTGAAAAGATTACTGATGAAATGTGGAGACAAGTATAAGACAGAATGTTCTGGGAAATATGGGCTTTATAGTCACTCCACTTATAATTTATTGCTTGCTGCCTTCTGTTAAAGGACATTTGGAGAATAAATTAGGTGCATAATCTTCAATTTGCTGAGATTCATTTGGTTGTATGTTATCTTTTACTTTCTTCATTTCTTTTTTGTTTTTCTTTTTATCAAAACATTTTGTCATAAGAAGGAAAAAATATAGGGCCTAAAGGCTAAAAAGTTCAATTGTGTTTGTATAACCTTATTATTTTTTCTGTCATATGAAAGCAGAATTTTAGAAGTGCTATGGGTGACTAAAGAAGAGTAAGTCAAGAGGTTATTCAAAAGGTTTCAAAAGAATTTTAGTAGCTTGTTAATCAAAAATGACTAATAAGAAGGGAGAAAACGTAAAATCTCAGTACTACTAACTGTCAATAATTTCCCTAAGCCAATGAGAAAAGCATCATTAAACCATGCCAAAGAGAAATGAAGGGATAGAAATGAAAAATAAGATTTTAGATTTTATGTGCTAAATTTAGGGAGATCATTACAGAAGACAAAGTTGAAATTCTAGAATTGTATTTGTCAACTTTCCCATCACTCAGGCACAATATCTGACCATGACAATTTAAAGGAGGAAAGATTTATTTGGCTCACAGTTTCAGAGTGTTCTGTATACATTCAACTGGCTCCAAAGCAGGAACATCCTGGAAGAAGGATTTGGTAGAGGAACGTTGCTCAGTTTGTGGCAACCAGGAAGCAGAGTGAATTGGAATGAGCACCAAACAGAAAGGGGCAAAGCCCATATATACACCCCAGCATCATACCTCCATGACCCACCCAGACGCACCCAAAAGTGTGTTTTACTAATCCCATAGGAAGCTCCCAAGCAAATCAATTTAACAATTAAGCTTGTTAGATTCCACCCCTTGTCACTTTAGCACACATATACAACAGCTTAAACTATACTTAATCTTCAAACAAGGACAATAACAATTTCATAAGAATCCTCCCATCATTTAGCAATCCTGTGTATAACTGAAAACACACAAATGCCTTCCCCAAAGTCTTTACAGTTTCAGCACTTCTTGAAAGAGCAAATCTGAAGTCTTCTCTGACACTCAAGGCAAGCTCTTAGCTGTGAAACAGTGAAATTCTAAAAGCAAGGTAATATTCTCAATATGCAATGTACAGGGTAAAGACAAGCATTCCCATTCCAAAAGAGAGGAATAGAAGAATGCAGAAGAGTTGGACCAAAGCAAGACCAAAACAAAGCAGAGTAATTATTAAGTCCTGTAACATCACATCCAGCGTATGGTGGAGACGTGTGAGTTTCAAAGGGTTTGGGTGGGTCTAACCCTATGATTTTGCTTATTAAAGCCCACAGGTCCTCTCTCTTGAGCTGACTCCCCTTGCTTCCTGCTGCTGTCTATATGTTTCCTTGGCAGATGTTTCACATTCCTGACGTGTCCAACTTCCTTAAGTGTACAATAAACTTTGGATTCATTTCCATAGCTTTTTACACTAAAATCTCAGGGATTCCTTACTTGACCTTCAGGCCTTCCTTTGGAATGTTGGTGGAAGCCTTCTGACCTCAGAACTCTTGGACTTTATGTGCCAGTAAAATCAGCATCATGTCAATAACACAAAAATCACTTTCTGTGGAAGCAGTAGTCAGGCCCCCTCAGAAAATGGGTGCAGTGTTCTCTGAGTGCTTAGATAACTGAGCATGATGAAATGAATCCAAGGGAAACAATTTTCTATGGGGCCTTCTCAGGCAGGCACTTCAGGGAGTTTATTCTCAAATGAAAGGATTATAATTTTGAATCCTTGAGCCCATGATGGGCGGGGTCCTGCTGATTTATGAGATGCTTCGAGGCATCTTTCTTCTGGTCCTTGTTCAGAGTACTTGGATTTTTTTAATGATACTGATCTTAGCAACTATACTTCCTTGGCTTTCAACTTTATGCATAGTTCCTTTTGCATTGAAAGTTTGTTTTTCAAAATTTTCTGCATTTTTGGCCCCAATCCTTATAAACATGGCTAAAAGCAACCAATTGTACCTATTTCACAGCCTAAGCACTGAACTGTCTTGAAACCTTTTTGACCAGATCAACTGGTCCATCACTCTTAACTTTAACCTCCTGCAAAGTCTCGGGACATGGGCAAAATTTAGATAAATGTTTTTCCAGACTATGAAATGAATGACTTGTACTTCAATACCAATAGAGTCCCCATTCCCTACTGAAACCTCATGAACCTTTATTCTTCAGCTAACTAACGTAATTCTGGTCTTCTGATCCAAAACAAGACACATCCACCAGGCTCTGCTGACAGCATTCTAGGGACTTTTTAGCTTGCATTTACACACAATTTCAAATTTCTTCTGCAAAACATTTCAAAAGTTTTTGAATCATGTAGTCAGTTATAGTCATGACAATAACCTCTTTAGAGATTAGGATAAACTTCACAGAGGAAGGGACCAAATAGATTAGAATAAACTTCACAGAGGAAGGGACGAAATAGCCATATATAAACCACAAGGTCACACTTCCATGTCCCACTTAAACACACCCAGGAGTGCCCTTTTCTAATCTCTAATATGTTTCACAAGCCAATCAAATTGACAATTATATCTAACTGTCACAGCAACCCACATAATTCCACAACTGGCTCATGAACTTCCTTCATTTAATGTCATCCAAAGCCCAAAATCCTACTGCCAGAACTAGAGAGAGATCTGAATAACTCCTAATTTGTATCTGGAAAATGAATTTGTGCCACAAACCCTTTTGAAAGTGCGCCTATCCAAAACTATAATGAACTATGAGCTGCACAATTGGATATGTTCTCTAATGTTCCTTTAACAACAATTATCTTGTTTATTTTTTTTGTACTTTTACATATTGTCTCTATATGACCTTACTCCTCTGGACATTAATCTACCTTATAAAAAAATCCAATTTTTGTGGGACTAAGACTATAACTCAGTGTTAGAGCACTTGCTTAGTATGTGTGAGGCCTTATGTTCAATTCCCAGTACTAAAAGATATCCTCTAGTAGCTAATGTAAATGCTCCACCCTCATTCTCCACCCACCCACCCACACACACACACACTCACTCACCATACACACCAATAATCCTCTACCAATTGAAAGGCATTTTTTATAGAATGTTTGGGGTTTGTCTCAAGGTGAAGTGTGGACTTGACAAAGCTGTGGTTTGCAAATAAGCTGCAGGGAAGAGTGGCAACTGAACAGACAGACCTAAAACACTAGATGGGACTATACTCTCTTAGTTCCCTCCCACAAGATCTATATATGCTTTATTTTCTTAGAGCCTATAATTTTGTTTATAGAGGCCACTGGACTCCACTGAGAAGGGATAGGTGGGCAGCAAAAGCAAATTTTGGTACCCAGATAATTTTAAGACAGTAGTTTCAATTTATATCTATCTCTTGAAACCCAACACTCTTCCTAAGTGAGGTGATCATCTTTCAATGGAAACCTTACAAACATAGGTTGCAAATATCCACAACTTGCAAATTTTCCCCTTGAATAAAATTTTATTTACTATTTTCTAGCTTATTTTGCCTTAGTTCTTTTTTTCCTCAGTTTTTCTTCTTTGAAGTTGTGACAGCCAGTGAAGGTATTAGCATAGAGTTTCCACATATCTACCCAGATAAGCAAGAACCGTGTGTTACAGTGCTATACAGTTACTTACCAATTATTCATAAGTTGAATATAGTCACTGCCATCTCACAAAAGCCAAGATGTTGTTTCAGTAAGTGCTTTTGAAAACATAATTAACTAAGACAGGTTTCAATAATTCAAAGTAAGAAGGAGGAAGAACTAACATTGGAATACAAAAATCTAGGTTTAAATCTCAGTTCTATGACTTAATTATGAGCTAATTTTATACATATCAATCAAACTATTTAAAAAAACAATTTACTCATCCGACATAAAATCAAGGTTATTATCTGAACTATCCCACATCACTTTTATGAGGTTAAATTGAGGAAATATTTTGGAAACTACTGAGTGGCTTAAGAGCCAGCAGGGGATTCATTCATGAAGCATATTTCTGGGTGTGTCCTGTGGGTGTCCTTCTGAGGTGAATCGAGATGATGAAGTGGGAAGCCACGACAGGTACACAGGTGGCAGTCGCAGGGCAAGTCTTATGGACAGGATGTTGGGATTCATAAGCAATTCTTTGTCTTTTTATCATTGTCAATTTAACCACAATAGTCACAAATGAAGTGGGAGAAAGGGAGAATCAAAGTTGTGTGAGACAGGGCAGGTTCTTTTACTGGTCATCAATAAATAATGTCAGTGCCCAGGCCAAACTCACTGAGATCCGTTCCCCTAAGAGGTAGAATATACAAGAGAATAAAAGCAAAAAAGAAAGAAAACAATGAATACTTAACTAGAGGCAAGAAATTTCTAATTAAAGAACTCTCTGGACATCAAAATATTCAATTAAATCACTCTATAATTTTGCCACATATTTTCTACTTTTTATAGAAAGGCAAGAAAAAATTCTCATTTTATGTCTCTTTTTAATTTAAAGCCTCACATATGTTACATTGGCTCTACCACTGAGCTTCATCCCCAGAACTGTTTGCTTTTAATTTTGACACAGAATCTTGCTAAGCTGTCCAGGTTGGCTTAAAGTTTGTGATTTTCCTATCACAGTTACTCAAGTAGCTGAGATTATAGGCATATGCCACGAAGCCTGCTTAATTCTCATTTTCTTATACTCTCTATTTTAAATCTCACTTTGATCCATCACCTTCCAACATTATCCTTGATTTATATTTTTTATTTTATGGAAAAGGGTAAAATAAAATTTCATAACAAAATAATAGAACAACAACACTTAATATATTACATGTCATCTTTAAAGCAGTTGCTCAGGGTAAAAAATATGGACATAAAAATTTCTCTAGTTGATATTAGCACAAACCTTTCTTTTTAATTAATGGTATAACTGACTTGAATTTTTTCCCTTTTCCTTACAGTCCTTTCCCCTTTCACCCATCCTAGCTCCTTTTCCTTTTGAACAATTTCTTCCCATCTCATAATATGTATTGTACATTTTTTACCTTATTTACTCTTTCAATTTCTCACACAAGGGACAATATTTTATGTTTACACAGATGAGTTTATTTCACTTATGAATATGGTCTCAAGTTGTATTCATTTTCCTAAGAAATTGTCAATTTATCCTTCTTCGTGGCTGAGTAATACTCCATTGTATAAAAATACCACCTCTTTTTAATTCATTCCATAGTTGATGGACATTTGGACTATTTCCAAGGTTTAGTTATTACAAATTTGCCAATGCCAACAAGGGTACACATATATCTCTGTGATACGACATTTTTAATTTTTCTGGGAAGATACCCCAAAGGGGAGTAGTAAAAGGGGACCTCTAATCCTAGTTTTTTGAAGAATCTTCACACCAATTTCCACAGTGGAGTCTACACTTCCACCAGTAGTAGAAAAGGGTTTCTTTTTCCTCTTAGCCCCTCCAGCATTTGTTATTTGTTGATGTCTGGATGATAGTCATTCTTTCTGGGATGAGAGGGAATCTCAGTGTTCTTTTAGTTTGCATTTCACAATTGACCAGTAATGGTTTTTTTGTTTGTTTGTTTGTTTGTTTGTTTTGCGGCACCGGGGATCGAACTCACAGCTTCGTGCCTGCCAGACAGGCACTTATGCCACTGAGCCAAACTCCCAGCCCGTGACCAGTAATGTTGAACATATTCTCATATGTTTATCTGCCATTTGTAATTCTTCATATGAGAAATGTGTATTCATACCAGATACCCATTTTTAGATCGGGTCTTTGAGGGGTCTGATTTTTTTTTCAGTCCTTTGTAAGTTCTACATAGAAATTCTATATCTGAGGAACAATTGACTAAAATTTTTTCCCACTCTGTGGGTTATCTTTTTGTTGCAATTTCTTTTGTTGTGTGAAAGTTTTTTAATAAGATGAAATCTCAGTTGTTGATTCTTTGAGATATTTCCCATGCAGTCTGTGTTTTGTCCAATAACTCTCTACCTACACCTATGTCTTCAAGAGTTCTGCCTATTCTACCTTCCAGTAGATTTAGAGTTTCCATTAATATCTAGATTCTTGATCCATTTTTCCTTAGTTTAGTGCATGATGATAGACATGGGTCTAGTTCTAGTCTTTGGCATGTAGAGAGACCATTTTTTCTAGCACCATTTATTACAGAAACTATCTTTCTTCCAGTGAATATTTTTGGCCCCTTTGTCAAACATAAGGTGACTGAGTTGTTTATAGTTGTGTCTGCATCTTTTAGTCTCTTCCATGGGCCCTCAGGTTTGTATTTTTGCTAGTATCATACTAATTTTATCACAGTAGCTTTGTAGTATATTTTCAAGTCAGTAATTGTGATGCCTCCTGCCTTGCCTTTGTTGCCCATGGCTACCTTTGCTACTCTAGGTATCTTCTGGTTCCAAATATATTTTGGGATTATTTTCTCTAGTTCTGTGAGGTGTGCTAATGATATTTTGATCAGAATTGCATTAAATCTTTATAAAGATTTTGAGAATATGGCAATTTTCACTATGCTGGTTCTTCCTATCCATGAATGAGGGATATCTTTCTATTTTCTGATATCCTCTTAAATCTCCTTTTCCAGAGTACTATAGTTTTAAATATATAGATCCTTTACTTCCTTCGTTAGATTGATTCCTAGATGTTTCTTTGGGGGGGATATGCTATTGTGAATGGTTTGATTTTCCTAATTTCTCTCTTTGTTATTTGTGTACAGGAATGCTATTGATTTTTGAGTGTTGACTTTTATCCAGCTATACTATTGAATTTGATTGTTAAATCTAGAAGTCTTTTGGTAAAGTTTTTGGGGTTTTCTTTGTGGATTATCATGTCATTGTTTGCATTTTTGAGAGAATCATTTCACTATCTGAAAAAATAAATCACCATCTATTTGGCAAGCTCTTTAGAGAAATTGAGGTAGAATAGGTTCCAAAAAAAACCCAACATCCAATTTTCTCTGCCACAGGTTTCTTACAGTTGCAACTATGAGCATTTAGCATGTCCTTCCAAGTAGTTGTAGTCTCTTTTGATCCTGTCCTCCAACTTCCATTTCTGATGATTTATAATAAATGCTCTTTCTCCTAAACCGTTGGTGGTTGATATTCTTTCTATTTTTAATCAAGGCAGAAATGGAAATTAAACTTAATTAAGTCAGTTTAATTAAATGATTGCTCAGAATCATCACTTTGTACATTTATGGTTTTATTTTTAGCTATAATTTATTTTTCTATTTATTTTCCATTCAATATCACCAGATATGACCACATGGATATATTTTTCACAACAAACCCTATTCAACAAAAAAGATTTAGTAAACTCAAAATTCTAAAATGCCTAAAATGTCTTCCTTCTGTACCTTAATGAGTTCTTAATACATAATAACAACTTATGTTCATACAGTTTTGAAATTCCTTATCTCTCTGGGCTGCCAGGAAAAATAGAAAAACTTAAGAAAGTCACCAGCCCATCATCTGAAAAAAAAAGTAAAAAACAAAATTTCAGATTTCCTAGAAACAAATAAGTAGGAGAAAAATACTCTATGCATTTGAAAAAGGTAGAGTTATTAATCACTTTCATTATAGCATGCAATTGCAACATTTAACTCAATTTACATAGTTTAGCATTAATTTCCATGCCTCAGTGCTAATGTGACCGTATTTTTAAAAGATCTAGTTGTATAATTATAAAAATGACCACCTGTCTGTAGCATAATCATTACAACATGGATTTTTCACTCTGTGGGCTTTGTAATAAGCTCTAGATTCTCACAGGACTCGTACACATTTATGATTTTTATTACCACAGATGCTGAAATCAGTAGTTTATAGGTCGGTACAAAACTCTGTGCATCATAGGGAGTGCTATAGCAACAATGGCATGATTTTCTGACTAATCTTTTGTATCCCAGTTTGCTCCGGACAGTCCTAGTTTATGCCAGTTAGTTGTGGTTGTCAATCTGACTTGATTATGATAACCTGGCAGATTAGTAGAGCACCCTTCTGGGTTTGCCTGGGTCATGAGAGTGTGACATCAGGAATTATCTCTGGTCTCTGACCCTTTCATCCCTGCTCCTCTTTCTCCATCCTCTGCTTCCCCACATTCATGAAGTGAGCAGCTTTGTATGCCTTAGAGCCAGCAGGTCAGGGACTGAAACTTCTGAAATCATGAGCCAAATTATCTTTCCTTCTTTAAGGCAGGGATATTAGGTATTTTGTCCCAGCAGTAGGAAAGCTAACTTTTATAGTTATGTTCCTAAGGCCCCACCAAGTCTCATGCAATCATGGCATGGATACAGCTGAGTCTAGCGTTCGTGATTGGTTTGTTGTCTAGCACTGGGATTGGTGATGTGAGTGCTGCACCCGCCAGGAGTGAAGCCGACATTACAGTGTAAGGGCAGAAAGAAGGTGTATCTTCCCTCTCTTGCTGGTTTCATGCCTTGCTGTTTTGTGGCCACCATGAAAGACTGTCCCACCATGCTATGCTGCCTTTGAGTCCACTGAGTATGGACTGAAACCCTAAGAACTGTAAGAAATAAACCTTTCTTTCCTTGATTTTGGGCATAAGGTATTTTGTCTCAGCAATGAGAGAAAAGTAACTAAGACACTAACCAATACATAGTTTATAGTGCTTTCCTGGTTAAATTATTAATTGTAAATTTTAATCATCTTTTTTATTTTCAAACTGCTCGTAGTTTGATCTATGGTTACTTTACATAGGGTTGGTAACTAAGATTGATTTTTTCATCTGTGTACAACGTTCAAAAAGACAGGCTGCTGAATTAGAGCTCTTGGTGACTATTCACTTGAATCTGAGAAGGTGCAAATAATTCTCCAGCTTCTGCTGTCTTTTTAAATGCCACTGTCTCCTGTTGCGTGGCAGTGTCTCCTGAGTTGCAAAACTTTCTAATCATTTCTCTACATGTCTTGGTTACTTTTCCCTCGTTGCTGAGACAAAACACCTGACACCCAAAATTAGGGAAGGAAAGGTTTATTTAGCTTACAGTTTTTGGAGGTTTCAGTCCACAATCAGTTGGCTCCAAGGCAGGGTGGCATGGCACTGGGGGAGCACTTCAAGGCAGCAGCCAAGCAAAAGCAGCCAGAGTAAAAGGGGCTAAGAGCAAGTCTCTTCTCCTCCCTTATATTGTACACAGGACCGCCCCCCCACCCCGCACTGGGGTGAGTGTAGCATTCACAAATCTCCTAGCCTTCCTTTGCACAGGATGAGGATGTTTACAAAGTAAGACACCTGGCTCCCTGCAGAGTCTCTCAGTTAAACTTCTGACTTTCTCAAATTGACACAATGAACAGGTAACTGCTGGTGCTCTACACCCCAGCATGTAGAGCTCTGAAGTACTTATTTAAGCTTCTAGACTTCTCAAGTTGACACAATGTATAAACCATAACACTACATAACTACATAGAAGACAATGTCAAAAATGAATTTGCTGCTTCAAAGGAATTTTGTTTGGAACAATTCTGAACAAAATATCTACAAAAATGATGTTTGTTCCTGATCATAATGTATCTTTCTTAATATTGGTCAAACAAAAGACCCTGAATTACAAAATTAATAGCACGTTATAGTTCCAATGCCAGTCATCAGATTCCAATTTTAATGACCAGAGTTAATAAGATACTGTTTTCCTCATGTGCATTACATAACATTTATGTCTACTTTATAGGGATAAAATTGATTGACGCTGGAAATTAGATGGTTTATACCTCCAGCATGTTACCACTGAACTTGAGAGGATTCGTATGTAATGGCACAACATTCAGTCATGCTTTGCTCCTCTTTTTCTTGCGTCTTCTTACTCTTTTCTTTTCAAATTCTTCTAGCTTTTTCAGTTATGTTTCTCCTATTATGCAAATAAAGACTATTCTTTCACTAAAGGTTTGGTACTAAGACTCATGTATTTGTGACTTAACATCTACCTTAAATTGACTCAACACTGTGTATGAACGTCTCCTAACAAACAGGAATACTTGAAACAACTGCTAGGGAAATTTTGAAATCTGAATATTATTGTGAATAATATGCAATATTTGTGATATTAAATGCAGGTTAGAACAGCCACTTGGTCTAGAAGAGAGGAAATGGTGCAGATACTCCTAGCAAAATTTGTGAAGACTCTAGAAGAGACATGATAGCTCATTCAAGGTAGAAGTAATAACATGTAATAGCATGAGAAAATGAAAATGTTAATGAATTAATGCTGATATTCCTAAAATTCAAATGTTGAAGTGCTAACTACCAATGTGATGTATTAGGAAGGTATTGGGTTTAGATGAAAACATGAGGATGAGTTCTCATGATGAGAATAATATCATTATTAAAGAAGAAGGAAAAAAAGAGCTCTCCCAATCTATCATGTGAGGACATGGTAAGAAGGTAGCCTTCTGACAGCCCTGGAAGAGGGCTGTTATGATTGATATATTGTATCAATTTGATAAATTTACAAGTTTAAGCCAGGGTCCCACACTTTGTAAACATCCTGAGCCTGTGCAAGAGGAAGGCACAGAGATTTTGTGTTTGCTGCACCCACCCTGTGGGGGAGTAGCCTACTTACAATCTAAGAGACTCATGCCTATGACTTTTTCTAGGTCTTGTGGCATGGACCTGGTTCCAGGAGGGCAGTCTGCTAAGCAGACAGTTTTCACAGGTCAGAAAATATTACTTGTATGGGATCATATTAAATTAAGCTGATATTTAGTGTCTGGTATGCTAGCTTGGGATGACTCAGATCAAATTACAGTGACTCCACAAAATTATTTCTCCAAGGCCTTGAAAATTCATAGATCTTCTGAGATAACATTGATTAAAGTTTAAAAAAATTTTTAAACTTCAGTTTTAGGAAATATATACATAGAGCATGTATAGGCTTTCCAAAGAAAACAAGGAAATCCTAAGCAAGAAGGACACAGTTAGACATGGATCATTGTCAAAGTCCTAACTTACGCTCTCAGTGGTGGATTTTTAGGTGTTTAATTATTGGACTGTCAAACAAACCGAATAAAAGAACAAAGTCAAACAAAACTTAAGAAATCAAAAGATGATTAAAATGATATTTTAAATCATCGGGAAAATGTGAACTTTTTAACAAACAGTTTTAGTGTAGTTGGCTATCCATTTGCACTAAATTATATTTTACCTCAAAATATACACCTAACTAAATTCTAACTATTTAAAACACAAATACTAAATTAAAATGAAAAAACAAGAACAAAAATAGTTAGATATTTAAGAATGTTTTATAGTATTGGGAAGATCTTCTGAACAAGATCAAATAAATTACTAGTAAAATTCAAAAACTTCTATATGAAACTATAAAGATATTTCAAGAGACATGAAACATGGCTGAATCAAGGAGGAGTCACATTCAGAACCACTCAGAGAAAGTCAACTAAAAACATAGGTAGCTGGAAGAAAGGGAGGGACATACAACCTGAAGCCAAAATCAATGTGAAATAAGAGACTCACAAATCAAACAAAACTGATATTTCAAAAAGACTTGCTGTTAGAAAATTAATGTACATTATGAAATGAACAAAGTGTTACTGAATAAGATATAGGCAGAATATCAGAAATCATATAAATGGCCCTCTAGAAAAAAAAACTGTATGTGTAGTTAAGATATTTTAATGACTAAGAGTTTGTTTTATTTTAAAGTAGTAGTCTGTAGATGGGCAGTTTGCCAATATCTATCATAATTTTAATTGTACATATTCTTAAGTGGCCTCTCAACTATATTTTAGGTATCACAGCATCAGTTAGATACATTTTGGTTGTTATGGAACAAAATGCCACCTTAAAATGGAATAGGCAAAAAAGGAAACTTATCGGTTTGCATCACTATAAAAGCCAAGGCCAATTCTTTCTGCCATCAGAAACAGCTTGTGTCAGAGTTAACGTTAATTCAACTGGACTTACTTTTCTCTCTTCTTCTTGGCTTCTTATTCTTTTATCTCAGCTCCATTACTAGACAGACTCACTTAGGAAAGTGGCAGAAAGTTTGTAGTGCTTCTAACATTGTGTTGTATCAAACTTACATTCAGTAGAAAATGTTTGTCTTCCTTTCAAATTAAGTGAAAGTATTGATTTTTACAGGCCAAGAGGCTCATGGAGCCATCTCTAAACCAAACTATGGTTCTTTGGCATAGAGTGCCCTGGCATCAGTCTGGACCACACATTCTACCTTTAACTGGGAGAGTACTCTCTGAATTACATGGAAGAATGGGGAGGAAATTCCAACAAAAGTCATTTAAATTCTCCTATTAAAAGAATAGATATAGATGCTGAAAATCCCAATGTCTAAAACAGTTTAATACACAGTACTACAGAAAACAATCCTAAGAAAGTTCACATGGGATTACAGTAGTAGTAAAGAGAACAATAGTATATGTATCAAAGCAGTAGTTATGTAAATGAATCACATGATTTTATTTCAACTAATTGCAAGGAATTTTTTTAAAAACCCTATATATTATATGTAATGTATAATGTACATTATATTAAAATATATGATATATAATATGCATATGTATGCATAAGAGTGCATGTGACCCTCTTTCTATGGAAATTAAATTGCAGCATATAAAGTTACACTTAAATGTAATTCATGTAAATTTTCAGAACAATATGCACTAAATTCCTTACACTGACTACTTTAGAGGAGAGCAGTGAATTGAGGGACTAGATGAAAGGTGGCAGGCCGGACTTGGTGGTGCAGGC
Organism: Dasyprocta punctata; assembly: GCA_004363535.1. Classification (NCBI taxonomy): domain Eukaryota; kingdom Metazoa; phylum Chordata; class Mammalia; order Rodentia; family Dasyproctidae; genus Dasyprocta; species Dasyprocta punctata. The sequence continues at coordinate 1,488 of RJWM01036015.1, read as the reverse complement.
ACTCAGGAGGCTGGCACAGGAGGATCACTGCAAGTTCAAGGCAAACTTGGGCTACATAGTGAGTTCAAGGCCAGCCTGAACTACACCAAGACCCTGTTTCAGAATTTATTTTTGCAAAAAAGAGGCATCTAGTTTCCACTGTACATCCTTTTATAAAGAAATGTCTAAAATTTTAATAAATATTAAAAATTTAAACATTTTAATTGTATATGGAGTTATCTGCCACATGACCTATCTTTTTATTTATTACATTAAGTTATTGACTAAATATTGCTGAAGAAATAACGAACATGAAATAAAAATTCAAATTGTTTGATTGAGGTGCTACAATAAATCACATTTAGGTTCTGTATGTGGAAGACAATTTGCTTTTTATGATTTACCTTGTAAGTCAGAACTCTCACCGTAACAGCAGCATAACAAAGTTGGAATTTTTTAAAGAAAAGAGGTGTATGCTTCAACTTAGAGTAGAAATATCAATTTGAATATGTATAAATGTGCATAGAGTTTTACATGTAAAATTGCAAACCCCTTATCGTGATCAGTGAATAAGCTGTTATTTGCAAGTCACAGCACCTAGCAGTATTCACTCTAGCACAATTCATTTACACACATTCCACCTGCACTCATTAGTGACCTTCTTGAGGACACAGCCTGCATGTGAGGCCTATATATTTTCAGTTACTTGAACACAATTTGGTGTACAGAGATGTTTCAGGTTGGTGGGTGGAACAGGGTGAGAACAGACTGAACACTGTTGAAGTGGGTCTAACATGGTCTTCCAACGTTAAAATGCGCTGGGTTCAAAAACTGGTTTTACAAAAGTACAACCTGTGCAATATTAAGGAAATTGTTTCTCTGATTCTTATTCGCCCATCTGTGAAACAGAATAATAAGCTTGCTTCCATAAGGGAGAAAGAAAAATTAAGAAAATAACACACTTGAAGTGCTAAAATACCCAAAAAGTATCCAACTCTTGAGAAATGCTCAATATATGTTAGTTTCTCTTTTCCCTTTGTACTCTTTTTGTGAAGTCACCATAGAGTCATGTGCCTTACATTTCACCACTAAGCATGAAGTGAGTAAAGATCTGGAGAGGGAGATTACAAACACTGCATGTCATACGTACAATCTAGAGACCAAGTTAGAACATGAGAACTGGGGCAGGATTTCAGAAAAACATGAATAGTTAAGTAAATTAAATTGTGAAGCTCCCAGGACCCTGCTGAATGCTAATAGAAAGACCATAGTGCTCCAACTAAAAACCTAGAGACTTTTTTTTTATTTTATTTTATTTTTATTTAAGAGAAAATAGATACAGAAGCTAGAAATAAAAGTCAAAAAAGACAGACAAACAACAACAACAGATCTGATATGATAACATTGTAGGTTTACACACTGAGGTGGTTGAAGTTTGGCAGTAGTTACAATATTGCATATCATTACCTTCCTAGGGGTTGGGGATATTGACAGATATAGACATGTAAG